>JAJMYO010000235.1:0-50766 GCA_023087385.1 Diplodia sapinea | reverse complement strand
CCCCCCCCCCCCCCCCCCCCCCCCCCCCCCCCCCCCCCCCCCCCCCCCCCCCCCCCCCCCCCCCCCCCCCCGCCGTCAAGCTGCCTGCATCCGGCAGCCCACGAGAGGCGCTGACCGCACCGGACATCCCTCCCTCGCTCCCGTCCTGCTGCACGTCGATGGGGATACGGAATACTTCCCGCCTAGGCCCGGAGGTGTTGGGCCGTGAGATTGGCGGGCCTGGGTTGCTGATCCGATACAGATGTGCGGCTTTCGCTAGCTCTGGTTGTTGGTGAGAGATGTATGCATCCACGATCCAACGGGGGGTCGTCAGGCTTGTTGTGTTTTGCCGCAATCGAGCGGGACGATGCTGTAGCCGATGCCCCACTGGGCGTAGTTGGCTCTGCATCTTTCGCAACTCCATGGGCTCGTTTGTCCGGCTCGGGGGCCAGACTCGATCCGTCAGGCAAGTATATCCCCCCCTCGGCCGTTTCAGGAAGAAAGAGGATCGAGTATCATCCATCCAGCATGGACGACGGACGCACCTTGCCCTGACATCTGGAAACGCCACTCGCCTGCAGCCAGTACAGTACACCGCCCAAAAAGACAAGCCAGCGAGTCTCCCAATTATAAGTCCCCAGCACAGCAAAAGGGGAGCCACGAAGGCTGGTCAGCGCCGAGGCAAGACGGATAGCATTGGCTCGGAGTTTAACCCGAGGACTCATCGAGGTCAGTACAGCGTTGCGCGTCCGGCCCTTGTGTGGGGGTGTGCCACTATCCGCTGATGGTGCGGGTCCGATGGTGAGGAGGTGGTGTGGTATCGCTGAGCGGAAGAAGCAATGAAATACCCCCCTGTCGATCGCTTTTGCCAACACCGCTCCGGAATTCTCCTGGAGCATGGCAACACCAACGTCTGTATCGGAGTCTATGCGTTTTACCACTGGACTACCAACGCTACTTCTTTGATTGGAAGGCAGTGGAGCAGCTGGGTTGTGTATGTCGAAGGGGTCCGACGCGTAGAGGTAACGGAGAGGGAATCGAGTCGCTGGCGAGAGAGATGATGTGCACATGTTCGTAAGCGAATTGACTTTTGGGTATACTGCTGGATCGAGGCGTCATTGTCAGGTTATGGGATGGTGGTGACGAGAAGGCCTGCGGTCGTGGCGATCGAGTGGTTGAAACTCGAAGGAGTCATCTACGCAGCATAGCCTTGCGCAGAAGTGGACGTGACCGTGGAGGTGCAACTCGAAGTGTTTGGAGTCGATGCAAAGTGCGTGGAGTGGAATGCTCAGAAGGAAGCCGATTGGCTGCTCTCCTTCTCCGATGCTCTGCATTCGTCGCCCACGAGCGAACTCGGGCATCGCTTTTTAATGCGACAGGTACGCGGCATCAGAACCTTTGAAAAGAGCAACAGTTGGGCATACAACAGACAACAAGATTGAATGAATTGGAACTCTCACTTTGCCATGCTGGCACAAGCCGTACAAGAAAGGCCCCATCCACAGACCTCTGGGGCATGCAAAACAGAGCAAGGCGTTGTTGTATAGCTAGCGCCACGCAGTCGGTGTTCCGCATCTACCCGATCGCCATCAGCAGTCCGTACAACGACACACGCATGCATCCCAGCCATCCCCCTTGAAGCACGCATCACAAACGCTCACCGGCCCCCCTCCCCCTCAACGACCGCCCCCACGCCCCCCTCAGGCACAAACCCCAGGCCCTCCCTGCCATCATCCGTCAACCGTCCCCACTCCAGCAACAGCCGGAAGAAATAAACCTCCATATCCTCCTTCCGCAGCGTCCTCTCGGCCCAGCTCCTGCCCTCCTCCGCGATCCGCTCCGCCTGCTTCGCGCGCCCCTCGACCGCGACGTCCACGCCGCCGACGCTCCCTTCGAAGCCCGCGAAATACGCCAGCGTCGGCCACAGCCCTTGCAGCCGCGGGTCGAGCGGGACGAAGTGCAGCCACGGCGTGACGCGGCCGTGCCACCACTCGCGGAACAGCGGGTGGACTTTCAGCGGCAGGCTGCGGGAGCGGAGGAAGGCGAGGAAGCGGCCGGAGAAGCCGGCGCCGTCGGCGTCGAGGAGGTAGCGGTGCCGCCAGTGCGCCTGGAGGGGTGTCATGTTCTTCTTCTCTTCGTCGCGGCGGCGCTTCCTGCGCGTAGATGGGTCGAGGGACGCGAATTCGGGCGGGGCGGGCCCGATGAAGAGGTCGCGCTCGGCCGAGCAGGCGGGCTCGCCGCAGCGGGCGATGTCGCTGAAGGCGGCGTCGACGGCGATGGTGGCGCGCAGCAGCGCCGGCGCGACGGGCACGTAGCGGAGCTTGCGCTTGTAGCTGGCGACGGGGTGCGGCAGCGGCAGCACCTGCGTGTCGTTGGTCAGGCCGAGCGCGTGCACCATGCGCTGCCGCGTCATGCCGTGCCAGGACTTGCCGCCGCCGCCCGCGAAGCCTTCGGACGTGGCGCCGCGCCAGAAGAGGTCGGGCTGCTTGTCGGTGAAGGCCGGGTCGGGGAACTCGGCCGTGGGCGCGTACGCGACGCGGTCGATGTAGTTCCAGACCGAGGGGTAGATGATGTCGTTGAAGCCGGGCGCTTTGCTTTGGCTGAAGATGGGCATGAGGCGGTGGGTGCCGATGAAGGTGTTGGGCGACGTGTAGAAGCCGTGGAGGTTTGCGAGGTCGGGCTGGTAGCAGATGTCTGAGGCCAGCGTCCAGTTGGCGAAGAACGCCCCCAGAGTGTGCGGAAGCGCGCATGAGGCGCAGAAATCTCTACGGTTCCAAGTTCGTTGAGACCGCGCCGGCGAGTTGGGTGGGCAGGTACTCGCGCCGAATTCGTCCCAAGTTGAGCGCCTGGATAGAGTCACAAAGTAATCCGCACTTGTGGGAGCTTCTGGGAGTTTTTGCCATCCAACCTCGCGCTCTGGAGAGAAATTATTTGCCAGGTCGGTCTCCGTTTTTTCCCTGTGGATTGCGTACGCAGCGTCTGCCTTTATGGTCTCCATTTTCTCGAAAGGGACAGCCACGCGGCATTCGTTGTTGAGGTTGAAAGCCAGATCCATGTCGGGAAGCCACTGACCAAATTTGTCGATTATTTGTACAATGCTGTCGAGCATCAGTCGTTGATTACGAGGCACGTTGGGAGCAATCCGAGCTTTGCCCTCGCGGATGAAGATTCCACCGATGTTTTTGGAGGGGTCGGTGATGGCCTCCCACGTGCGCTGTCTGATCTCAGCCGGGCTTAGCGACCAGAAGGGAAGCAAGTCGTCGTGAATCGAGTCGAAGTCATCTATAATGACCGACGAGCGACCGGTGGCATACAGATACCACGCGTCGAAATTAGGCGGAGGATGTCTTTTATACCGCGCTTTGTAATTCACAGCTGCCGTTTCAATCGAGAGGCTGGATGAGGCCCATTGGAGCCAGTCATCGTTTCTTTCTTTGGCACTGAACATAAGCATGTCGATCGGGTGGTATCGGACTTCGTCATCTCCATTGTACACCAGCAGCAGCTGCAGGAAGAACAGCACACCAAGGATGGGATAGAAGCCCCAGAGGTGCGAAAGCGGCTTCGGCCTGGACAATGGGTGGGGTCCTTGTTGATTTGATGGCTCGGGGAGGGAATAAAAAACCAAGCTGAAAGTCATGCCGACCAGGGAAAGGACCATTCCTCCAGGAAGTGGTGGGAAGGGGTGTGAGTGGTTCCATGTGGCCATGAAGAGAGAAACTGAGGCAGCAGTGAAGAGAATTAGGACCGAGATATTCAGCATCCCAAAATGCTTAGCCTGTTTTTGTGTGTCAGCGGGCGATATTCTCGCAGGGAAAAGATACATACAGAATGAACGGCGCATGTCATGACAAGCGATGCTTTGACCGCTAACCAGATGACGCTTGAAGTGAAGTGCATTGGGGTGGGGCTGATCAGGCTACGTGCATAATCAGAGGCATACTGATACATGCCAGCACCGATCAACATCCAGATGACAGCGGACACCTGGACGGGGTGAAGTTAGCACGCGCAGTCGTTCTTTCTCTTCGTTAAATGACTTTTTTTTTTTCCCCCCCCCCCCCAAAGAAAGTCAAGCGCAGGCTTGAAGGCGAGAGAGACATCACTCTCTAGAGGGAGGCTTGAGTGTAAATCCTCATTCAGGTGCCTTTAAGGCTCCTTTCATGGGCAGAGAATCAAACTTACCACGCACGCCATTCCCAGGCAATTTATTCCCCTGGATGCGGAGCGGCCAGGTCCCGGACGATACGAGTCTACTAATTGATACAATAACATAGCAAGGAAACCATCTAGTAAAACGCCAGCAATCTGAAGCCTGGGTATCATGATGTAATCGCGGGAAATAGGAGGGCAAATATAGGTAGATTTTGCAGGCAGAGCGCGCGCGATGGCGGCAGTACAAGACCATGCGAGAAGGGCAACGGCCACCAGAGGCCTCCAGCTACTACCGGCAAGGCCGCTGAAAGCATCGTTGTACAAAGTCGTGTCCATGTCATTGTCGTCCCGTTCACGTTGCGGACGTTGACGGCGCCGGACCAACCACCAATCGGCGACGGCAATGAATATGGGTACCAGTGTCTCTCGGGTGGCTTGCGAGCATTCACTGCCTGCGACAACCTGGCGCAGTATCTCGATGCGAGTGCAGAGGAGGAAGACAAGGAGGACGCATTGCAGCTTCAGGCCGAGCTTCGGACGGGGATCCTGGACGGCAGGCGGCTCGGCAGGTACAGGCGACACGGGGCGCGAGCCATGCGCATCGCCGAGGTCTGACAAAGGAATTGGCGCATACTGCTGTTCCGGGGCGGCGGATTTGGAGCGCAAGGGGCGTACTTTGTCGGTAAGAAGCAGAACAACGCCGGCGATGAGCAGGACCACAACCGAAGCGTGGACAGGACGTTGGAGAGCGATGGATTTATCGAGGGAGGCGGTGAGGTGTGCGGTGCAGGCAAGGAGCCCTCTGCGACGTGTGAGCTTCGCTATGGCCGCGGGAGGCGGAACGACAGGCGGGAACAAGCGTACGCGATCCAGAGAGCGGCTAGCCGCTCCATGAGGTTGTGTTAGCCGGCAAGTATCATATTAGACGCCGCAGCGGAGCGAGCGAGAGAAGGAGAAGCTGCGCGCAATGTGCGACATGGTGGTGGCCGCGTCGTCGCAGGCGGAGCCACAGCCGAGCTCGGGGCAGCCCAGGGTCCAGCCAGCCCGAGCTTATCTTATCGCCGCGGAATCTTGGCGCACTTTTTTCTCCAGCGCTGAACACCACCGCCTCTCACTGCCGCCGCGCCACAGCTCCCTCCCCGACCCCCGAGATACCCTGCGCCGCCGTGCGCTTCTTCCTGGACCGACGCGCCATCTCACGCTCGCGACGCGCCCCGCCCGCATCCCGCGCATCGCCTGCGCCCTTGCTCGAATCCACCGCCCGCCGCGGACACGGCGCCGCAGCTGCCCACCATGGTCAAGAAGGCCATTGACGCCCGCATTCCCGCCCTGATCCGCAACGGAGCCCAGGAGCGCAAGCGCAGCTTTTTCGTCGTTGTCGGAGACCACCAGAAGGATGTCATCGTCAACCTCTACCACATCCTGCTCAATGTCGACGTCAAGCTGAACAAGAGCGTGCTGTGGGCATACAAGAACAAGCTGCTGGGTTTCAGCAGCCACCGCAAGAAGCGCGAAAAGAAGATCAAGAAGGAGATCAAGCGCGGTATCCGCGACGCCGACGAGAACGACCCCTTCGAGCTGTTCATCTCCACCCAGAACATCCGCTATGTCTACTACAAGGAGACGGACAAGATTCTCGGAAACACCTACGGCATGTGCATTCTGCAGGATTTCGAGGCCCTCACCCCCAACCTGCTCGCGCGCACCATCGAGACTGTCGAGGGGGGAGGTTTGGTCATCCTGCTGCTCAAGGGCATGTCCAGCTTGAAGCAGCTCTACACCATGTCCATGGATGTGCACTCCCGCTACCGCACCGAGGCTCATGGTGACGTCGTTGCCCGCTTCAACGAGCGCTTCATTCTCTCCCTCGGCAGCTGTGAGTCGTGTCTCGTGGTCGATGACGAGCTGAACGTCCTTCCCATCTCCGGTGGCAAGAACGTGCGCCAGCTGCCGCCGCCCGACCCGGAGCTGGAAGGAAAGACGCCCCAGGCGAAGGAACTGGAGGAGATCAAGGAGTCGCTTGCCGACTCTCAGCCTGTCGGCTCCCTGGTGTCCCTCGCCCGTACCGTGGACCAGGCCAAGGGTCTTTTGACGTTCATCGATGCCATCGCGGAGAAGACGCTCCAAAGCACCGTCACCCTGACTGCTGCCAGAGGTCGTGGTAAGTCTGCCGCGCTCGGCGTCGCCGTTGCCGCTGCCGTTGCCCACGGCTACAGCAACATTTTCATCACTGCCCCGAGCCCCGAGAACTTGAAGACGTTCTTCGAGTTCGTCTTCAAGGGTTTTGACGCGCTGGAATACATGGACCACGTCGACTACTCCATCATTCAGTCCACGAACCCCGATTTCAACAAGGCCATCGTCCGCGTCAACGTGCATCGCCAGCACAGGCAGACCATCCAGTACATCCAGCCGCAGGATGCCCATGTCCTGGGCCAGGCCGAACTGTTGGTCATTGATGAGGCCGCAGCTATTCCACTGCCTTTGGTCCAGAAGTTGATGGGTCCTTATTTGGTTTTCATGGCATCGACAATCAACGGTTACGAGGGAACTGGACGGTCGCTCTCTCTTAAGCTCATCCAAAAGCTGAGGGAGCAATCTCGGGGTGGCTCCAAGAAGGGCGCCGACCAAGTGATTGCCGACCGCTCGACTGGCAAGGAAGCGAAGAATGGATCGGATTCTGTCGCAGGCGGCCGTTCGCTCCGCGAGATCACTCTCGCCGAATCCATCAGATACGCACCGGGCGATGCTGTGGAGAAGTGGATGAACAAGCTGCTTTGCCTCGACGCAACTCTTCCCCGTTCAAGGATGAATACCCAGGGATGCCCCGACCCATCCCAGTGCCAGCTTTTGCACGTTAACCGAGATACCCTGTTTTCCTTCCACCCTGTTTCTGAAAAGTTCCTGCAGCAGATGATGGCCCTTTACGTGGCAAGCCACTACAAGAACTCTCCTAATGACCTGCAACTCATGTCGGATGCCCCGGCTCACCAACTGTTCGCTCTGGTTCCTCCCGTCGACGAAGGCAGTAACAAGCTCCCGGAGCCTCTTTGCGTCATCCAAGTTGCTATGGAGGGTCAGATTAGCCGAGAGAGTGTCCTGAGCAGCTTGAGCAGGGGCCAGAGGGCCGGTGGTGATCTTATTCCTTGGCTCGTCAGCCAGCAGTTCCAGGACGATGAGTTTGCCGGTCTTTCGGGTGCCCGTGTCGTTCGCATCGCTACCAACCCCGACTACATCGGCATGGGTTACGGTCGCAAGGCCATCGAACTCCTCACTGATTTCTATCAAGGCAAATTCACCAGCTTGTCTGAGGTCGACCCTGCTGAGGAGGAGACGATGGTTCGCGTAACGGACGAGGAATTGGAGGAGTCAAATCTCCTGCAAGACAACGTTAAGGTTCGCGATATCACCGCGATGCCGCCCCTTTTTGCTCGTCTGTCTGAGAGGAAGCCCCCGGCACTCGACTGGATGGGTGTGAGCTACGGTCTTACCAAGGAGCTCCAAAGATTCTGGAAACGCTCCTCCTTCGTGCCCGTCTACCTCCGCCAGACCGCCAACGACCTCACCGGCGAACACACCTGTGTCATGCTGCGCACCCTCGAGACCCAAACAAACGCGGACCCCAGCTGGCTCGGCGCCTTCTCGCGTGACTTCCAGCGCCGTTTTCTCTCCCTCCTCTCCTATCAATTCCGCACCTTCGAGTCCCCCGTCGCTCTCAGCATCAACGAAGCCGCCTCGTCCGGCATCAAGTTCGACACGTCGACGGCGACGAAGCCGCTCACCAAAGCCGAACTGGACGGCATCTTCTCGCCCTTCGACCTCAAGCGCCTCGACAGCTACGCCAACAACATGCTCGACTACCACGTCATCCTCGACATGCTGCCCACGATCGCATCGCTCTACTTCCTCGGCCGCCTCGGCCCCGGCGTCAAGCTATCGGGGTTGCAGACGGCGCTGCTGCTCGCCATCGGCCTGCAGCGCCGCATGCTCGAGGACGTCGGCAAGGAGCTCGACCTCAACAGCTCGCAGATCCTGGCCATGTTCATCAAGACGATGCGCAAGATCTCGGCGCACTTCCGCGGCTTGGTCGAGGGTGCCATCACGGAGGAGTTGCCGGACGCGCCCGAGGAGGAGGAGCGGGAGGACGCTCACCATGACGCCGGCGAGGCGGCGACGACGAGGCGGTTCCAGCCGCTTGCGCAGAGCTTGGGCGACGAGCTCGAGGAGGAGGCGGACGAGGTGAGGCGCGCGGAGAAGGAGCGGATGAGGAGCATGATCGATGCGTTGCCGTTGGATAAGTAAGTTGGCAACATCCTCCTTTACTTGGAATCATTCCTTTCCTAACCTTTTGATCTGTTCCTTCCGCAGGTACGCCATGGCGTCGAACGACGCGCACGACTGGACGGAGGCCGAGAAGCAGGTCTCGAAAGCAGCGCGCGACGGCAGGAAGAGCACGACGGTTAGCGTGAAGGCGAAGAATGGAGGGGCGTCGAAGCGGAAGGCGGGCGAGGCGGTTGAGGAGGCGTTGAAGGAGGCGGAGGCGTCGAAAGAGAAGAAGGGGAAGAAGGGGAAGCATCGGTGAGATTCTCCGAGGGGATTGAACGAGTGAAGGTAATGGCATTGGGATTTGGCGTTGTTGGCTTGTCGATTTTCGCTTCGTGAGAGAAGAAAAAAAAGTTGGGATGGGGATGTTTTCTGTCCTGGTGTAGATTGTGTGGGGCTTTTTGGCTGCATTTGCGGTACGTCGACCGCGTGGGAGAGAAAAAATTTCAGGTGGTTGAAATGTTCGAGAAAGTCACTCTATCTGGGGTTGTTTTGAGGATTGGTGTAGGCTTTGTGGTTGGTCCCCGATGGATGTGCAAGGACTTGTGCTGACACCGCTTCAGCGTCCGAATCAGCGTCGACCGCTCGAAATTATGTTCACATGCAAGCTTGTAGGCCTAAGATGTCCTGTTACTACTTAGCGACAACCGATTCTCAATCTTCCGTGTAGAGTTTGATGTGCCAGGCCCGTACGAAAAAAGGTACCGAGTTGATTCTGCGATCAAGTTAGCGTGGTTCAAAGCGACAACAGAACGTTTCCACCATTTTTTGTCCAACGTGACACTCAGCTAGGAATAGCCGGTCAATGAAGCAATCCGGTTGGAGCGTGCATGTACCTATATCACGGCTTACGGAACTGTTACATTCAAACTATCTGGTCCTGGATAATGGAAGAGCGGTAACCTCTCGCTTCTTCCCGTCCCTTTACCCGCGCAGAGCCGCCTCAAGCTCGTCCTCTTTTGGCGCCGGATAAATCCATGGCAGGCTAATTCGGGTAAAGAAGGCGTCTTCCCCCGCGGCAACCTCACGTTTATAATAGAACATCACAGGCGGCAGGTCACATTCAAACGGATAGTAAACGACCTTCGGATCGATCGAATACCAGAAAGGCCTACTACCCCTCCAACGCATCCGCTCCAATCCCAGAAACACCACCACAAACCGCAAATAAAAAAAAAGAACCACAGCTCCCCCCCAGTAAAAGAACAACAACAACAACAACACCAAGAAAACCATGGCATCCCCACCCCTCGTCACACACATCTACACCGCCGACCCCTCCGCCCACGTCTTCAACGGCACCCTCTACATCTACCCCTCGCACGACCGCGAAACCGACATCGCCTTCAACGACAACGGCGACCAGTACGACATGACCGACTACCACGTCCTCTCCCTCGCCTCCCCCCCACCACCACGTACACCCGCCACCACCACGCCGACCGCCTTCCCCCAAGCAACCGACCACGGCGTCGCCCTCACGGCTTCCCAGGTCCCGTGGGCCTCCAAGCAGCTCTGGGCCCCCGACGCCGCCGCAAGGGACGGGAAGTACTTCCTGTACTTCCCCGCGCGCGACGCCGCCGGCGTCTTCCGCATCGGCGTCGCCGTGTCGGACGGCTCCCCGACCGGCCCGTTCGAGCCCCGCCCAAGCCCGATGGCCGGCAGCCACAGCATCGACCCCGCGGCGTTCGTGGATCCGGACGGCGAGGACGCGGCCGCGTATCTGTATTTCGGCGGCCTCTGGGGCGGGCAGCTGCAGTGCTGGGACGCGGCGGGAGAGGAGTTCGACCGGACGAAGGAGGGGGGAGGGGGGCAGCAGGAGCCGCGGGGCGAGGGCGTGAGGGCGTTGGGGCCCCGCGTCGGCGCGTTGAGGGGGGATATGCTGGAGTTTGAGGGGATGCCGCGCGAGGTGCGCATTGTGGATGGGGAGACGGGCGAGCCGCTGATGGCGGACGATCATGATAGGCGGTTCTTCGAGGCGCCGTGGGTGCACAAGTATCGCGGGACGTATTATCTGTCGTACAGCACGGGCGATACGCACTTTTTGGTGTATGCGACCGGGGCGAGTCCGCTGGGCCCGTTTACGTTCAGGGGCAGGATTTTGGAGCCCGTCCTCGGGTGGACGACGCATCATTCGATTGTCGAGTGGGACGGCAGGTGGTGGTTGTTTTATCATGATTGCGAGCTGTCGGGCGGGGTGGATCATTTGAGGTGTGTGAAGATGAGGGAGATTTTTTATGATGTCGAGGGGAGGATTCGGCTGGAGCCGCCGCAGTGAGGGGGCGTTGGCTGCAACTAGAATCTTGGGGGAGGGGTTTTGCGCTGTATGCTCGCGCTCACGTGGTAGTCGGTGTTCTGCGGTTTGTTGGCTGTTTGAGATGCTGGATGTGGCTGGGGAACGAGGACAATCTCGAGTCCCCTTTGTGAGATGAACAGGTTGTTCACAGCACTCGAAGCCATTGTTTCCAACGTCGCCTTTGTTGGCCTGATCTCCATCGGATAGGCGAGTGCCTCGTCACGCTCCACGACATGATTACCGAATGTGGTCAAGGCAGAATTGGAGTTGACTGTGCAAATCATCGTGTGAAGTTTCAGTTGTTTTCAGATTACCGGGTGTTGATCGTCCCGTCCTTTTTCTATAGTGACACGTCCATCACCGTCGACATTTTTTGGGCTCGTCTGGACCGTGAGCCAAGCGATGGAGGTGTTTTAAGGCCTGTCTGCCTCGGTCGCCGGGTTGTCGTCCGGCGTAAGACCAGAGGGGCCCCTGCATTGTGGCTCCTGCGCTGCATGTCCCCGGATCGTCAGCCGAATCAGCCACACAAATTCGGCGCATGAACGGTCTTTGCACGCATGCAGAAGGTTGCACCGGGCATGTGAAGCAGTTGAAGGTTGAGCCCGAAACTTACCACTCCTCGGGGTGTGTTGCTCTCTAATTCCGACAAGCCTGATGTTAAAGCCGAGCACACATTGCATCCTTTACGTGCACAGTAAATGTCAATGCAGCCGAGGCTTACGACTAAAATCAAGCTTAGGCAGGATAGGCGATCTTCATGAGGGTCGCATCCGCTTCGAAGCCATGCGACCGCACATGCTCAGTCCATGTCCACGTCGGCGGTCCCGTTCGGCGTTGACAGGAATCCTATCGTGCAGATCGAAGGATGAGGTCAACTGGAAGCGAGCGAGCGTTGCAGCACGTCGACTGTTGTAAAACAAGGTTGTCGATCTGGTGGCGGATTAGCCCGAGCGCCTAGAGCGTGGCGTGTCCCTTCACCACTGTCACACGTATGAAACGGCTTGCCATTGGCTGTTTTGGATTGCCGGCCGACGCATGTGAGACGAATGCGGACGAAGGCGGTCCGGATCGGCGGCCGATGGGAAGTGGAAACGGGCTGCCGCTGCTGAATACTCGGCATTTCCTGCGACAGCACAGCCCCTGTTTGATCCGCTTTCTCTACGCTTCATGAATAAAACTGTCCGCACCCGCTCCGGTGCGATGATCGGATTTCACTCACTGTAAACTCAATGAAATGAGATAATTCCTGTTGTCACTTGGACCGCCCAAATGGATCCTTGGTTGGGCCCTGCGGTATGGATAACCTTATACCGCCCACCCTACGCTTGCCTCCATGCGCTGACACAACCATGAAGGACGCCTCAAAGTCGCGGACTGGGGAAATCCTCGTCGGCAACATCGTCCCCCAAATCATCGCCTCCTTCTTCGTCATCGCGCGTATAATCTCCAAAGCCTGCATCCGGCGAAAATGGGGCGCCGACGACACCATGCTGTGCATAGCATGGGTAAGCCATCCCCCCCGCCTTCCTCCTCCTCCCCACACGCTAACAAAAAAACCCAAACAGTCGACCTCCATCGTCCTCACCACCCTCTCCTGCGTCCTCACCAACTACGGCGCCGGCATCCACGCCGACGAGCTCCCCGACTGGGCGCTCGGCACGAACCTCAAGCTGCAATACGCCTCGCTCCTCTTCTACGTCATCACCCTCTCCCTGACCAAAATCACCATCTGCCTCTTCTACCTCGACATCTTCGCGGACCCGCTCAACCGCCGCCTGGCGCAGTGCGCACTCGCCTACATCGTCGCCTACACGCTCCCGCTCGTCGCCCTCTCCGTCTTCCAGTGCGCCCCCATCGCCGCGTACTGGGACAAGGCGCTCGCGAGCGCCCCCGACACGCGCTGCGTCCCCATGCAGCCCCACTTCTGGGCGTGCGCGCTGTGCAACATGCTCGCCGACGCGTGGCTGGCCGCGCAGGTCGTCCCGAACATCGTCCCGCTGCAGCTCCCCCGCCGGCAGAAGACGGCGCTGCTGCTCGTCGTGTCGCTGGGGTGGTTGGTCATCGTCGCCAGCGTCGTCCGCCTCGTCCGCATCCGCGCTATTCCCGAGGATGGCGACTTCACGTGGGCGAGCTACGACGTCACGATCTGGTCTGCCGTCGAGGTCGATGCCGGGCTGGTGTGCGTGGCGGCGCCGGCGGCGAAGCCGCTGGTGAAGAGGCTCGCGCCCGGTTTCTTGAGGTTCGGGGCTGGCGAGGAGGAGGGGGAGGGGCGGGGGACGGGCATGGCGACGATGCGGTTGGGGAATCTGGAGGAGGCGACGAGGATGGGGTATGGGGAGCAGGAGGAGGAGGAGGAGACGGCGAGGCGGGACGCGGCCGCGGCGGCGAAGGCCGAGGAGAACGGTGTGGGGTGGGGATATGTCGGGGGCTTGGTCAGGTCGCTGTCTGGGAAGAAGAAGAGAGGCTCGCTGGCGAGCACCAGCAGCGGCGGCAGTGCCGGCTTGGGCGACATCACGAAGGAGGTGGATCTCAGGATCGAGACGTCCGAACGCGACTTGGAGCAGGGCTCGTCGCCGAGGATCAGTTTGGCTGGGTTCCGGAGTGGCGTGTCGGGCTGGCGGAATAGCTGGAGGCCGGTTTTTATGACGAAAATGTGAATGATTACGGAAGAGAGCGTGCAATGGATTTTTTGGTGGCTTCGGGCAAAATACTTGGGCGCGATCTGTGCGAAGCGTCGAGGCCACCTCGCCGGAGGAGGACGTCCGCTTTCCCTAGGATGGGCTAAGTATCAAAGGTACGCGGCTGCTAAGTTTGCTTAGAACGTAGCGGTGTAGTGGCTATGGCCGTGGATGGCGGGCTTTTAGATGCGGGTGCAGCAGAAGCGAAAGCTCGCTGAAAGTCACGGGGGACAGGAGATGTTTGTAGAGGACAAAGACAAGAGGTGTTTGTGCTCACTCAGCAACGGTCATTGTTCGTTCTCTCCGTTGAGGCATCAAAGATCGAAAAACGTTCGAGAAACAGAAAGGAGGCAAGCAGCCAGGTCCATAAAAGCTTGCGGGGGAGCTGAATACAATGGTTTTGGCGATCCAATTTAGTACTGATATGTTTGATATGATAAGCGTATATTCGCCATGGGCTTGACTGTAGGATCTTCGATTGCCAAAGTGGCTTCCCAGCTTCCTTTCAGGTATAACACGTGCACTGCAGTGTACATGAACAATAATCCTATCGGGCGGAAGCGACGGTCTATGTGCCACTCCACGAAGTGTGTTGTCGCTAAACAACGGGCCACTTTGACTTGCATAAAACGCTTTTCAGTGAGCACCTCAACCCAGATTCCTCCCTACCATTCCACCTCTGCTTGCCTTTACACCCTGACTTTGGAGTACCGGCAACCTACCAAAACCAAGGACAGTCACAACTATGAATCACCTTGGACCAGCACAGCAGGCTCGTAAGTCCCCTCTCGGCTGGATTGACCTCCCAGGAGAGATCAAGAACCGGATCTACGAGCTAACACTTGTGTCGAAGGCTCCGGTCTACATCCGCTCCCACTATGTCCCACCCGCGAACTTGCAGTTCGGTTTGTTCCGCGACTACGACAGTCATGATTACGACAGTCATGAAGTAGAGAATTACGGCCCGAGCCACTTGAACAGGATTTCCCCCAACCTCTTGTTGGCCAACAAGCAAACCTACCGGGAAGGGTGCCCCATCTTGTACAGGAGGAACAACCTGGCCTTCCACCACCAGGACGCCTTCAACATGTTCATGATGCGGTTGGACGGCATCCGCCCGTGTGGATTCACCCCGCCGTTGCTGTTCGTCGAACACATCACTCTATCCCCAGAGGCGGAGGTCGATTATGAGCATCTCGTGCTGTTCCGCAAGCTCAACGGGTGGCGCATCTTCAGCAAGAGCTGCCAAAACCTCAAGACCATCACTCTCGACGAGTCGTGCTTCTCTTGGCCTCATTTAGACGCTATCGTGTTCATAAAATTCGGAGGGTTTGATTTGATCGTCAAACATCAGGGAGAACACAAAGCACTCGAGCTCATCGACAACATGAAGGTGTCCCTTCGTACGGCCGGGAGGATGTACCGCAGGCCTTGGCGAGGCCTTCCGGAGAGGACCATTGTCGTCGACATGCTTCGCCGCTCATGGGAGAGGGAAGTGGTGGAGAGTATGAAGTATATTCTGGTACTCGAGCAGCTTTTCCCAAAGCTGCAGCTCTGAACTGCTCAGAGGGACCGACATGTTGAAGCAATGGGAAAAGGGCGAGAAGCAGGGATTGGATGGGATGAAATTCTCTGCGCCTATAAAGTGTGTCTCTGGTCCTGGTGCTTCCGTTTCGAGGTTTCGAACACAAAGCGGCAGGAAATCTTGATAGATTGTGGAGTAGTTTCTAGCTGTTCAGATAGAAAATTGTTCAGTTCCCACCAAAATTGCGACAAGCTCGGACGAATGCTTAACGAAAATTTCCAGAATAGTCCATTGACTAACGAACCCCAAACACCAATGTTAAGATGAGAAGCACCAAATAGTAGATGACAGCAGATGGGTAGAAAAAGGCGTGACTAGCTCGTAAAAGACCCGATAACCAATAAATCCCGAACACCAGCGCTGAAATGAGAGGCACAAAGTAGCAAATGACAACGAATGACAAAGGAATGGCACAGTCCGCTTGAAGCCCCCACAGAGGGGTTCGATCACCATCAATATTGGTTTTCTTCTTCGGGATTCGCCGTAGCAGATCAGACCGGGTGGGGATCGCGATGCATCTGTGCCATGGGATGAAGAGGGGCCGGAGGCAGCACGGACTGCAGGCTCTGAGGTAAATTGCGAAGGTTTGAGCGTCAATCGGCGGCGCACCTGGTCCCATGAACGGGTCATACTCCTAGGCCTCTTTGAACTCGGGCGTATCTGGAGGACGTTCAACAAGCGCACGAACTTCCCGGGTGCCGAGCCGTACGATCTGCGAGTACTAGTGGGAAATTCCAGGGTAGAGGTACGCGAGAATGGCTTTACCTTGATGAACTTGCAGCCCCGGAAACGGAAGGGAGACAGGCACGTTCTGATCCACCCGTCCCGTCCGAAGTGGCCATCGTCGATTGGACCCAATGAGTTAGGGAACCCCAAATCATCAACTGCTCCAAAATTTCATCGGTTGAGTATGTGTTCGTCAGGACAACAAGGGCAAGTACTGCAGCATCTCCGGGAATATCGAAGATAAAATGGAGCCTGTCGATGTAGCCCCTCGCTATGTAACGGAAAGCGTTAGAACAAGCCTGAAATGATCCATCCGGATGCCTGTGATGCATTTCATGCCGGCCAAGGAAGTTGCTAAAAGCAGTATCGCGAATGTAGAAATTGCCATCCTTCCGATGGGCGTCCTGCAAGTTGCAAGCCTCTTCTACTTTCAAGAGCGCAAGGCTGACGATTTTTCTCCAGAACTTGCCGTCCTCCGAGACCCTAGATTTCTCCACTTCTGCAATAGTCGAAATCGTTTCACCATTTCCACGGAACCAGAAAAGAAGAAAGCGCCGGTTCAGAGTGAGGTTGGATGAGGATAGCAGGTGGCTTTTGTCATCGACTTCGGCGATACCTGCTACTGCGCAGGATCTGGGCGGCTTGAAGAAGTGCGGTGCAGATTACTGGAAGTGATGCCGGTCAGCTTATGTAATGAGGCGCCCCACCTTTCGCAGCCACAGCTGGTGAGCCTGGACCCGCCTGCACACCATCCAGCCGCCACCGCCATCTTCGCCACCTCTCCCGGCGACACACTGATGAGCCTTGATGCCACAGCCCGAGTTGGCCAGGCGATCTTGCAGCCGGTGTCATGCGAAGAAGATCAAGGTTTGGCTGGAATCCCGTCACCACGTGACGTCGTGCTGACCGAAGGCCAAAAGTGCAACAAAGAACTGCCGCAATGCGCGCCCTGCCGTCGGACCCGGGAAAGATGTGTGTACGAGCAGCGGAATAGGACTCCGCTGACCAGAAAGTGAGACCACGTACCGCTGGCGACGGACAGGACCCTTACACGTCTCAGATACCTCACCGAAGTCGAGCAGCAACTGGCAGAAGCCCGCGCACTCGTGCAGCAGTATGCTTCTGCCCCCGTTCTAGACTCCAGTCCTGCCATCGCAGATACAACGGGGTTTGATGCCAACAGTGCGCTGCCGAATGCGCCCTTCCCGCAGCTGGCCGAGGCCCGAGTTGCACCACCAGTGCGCAACCCGGCGAGCGCGTCCTCGTCATCGCCGTCCGACACTTTCGCAGTCGCTTCGAGCCATGAGAGCAGTAAAAACCCGCCCTCGTCGGCGGGGGAAGTCCCAGCTACCCATGGCCCGAACGAGAAAACACAAAAGCCGCCCAATTCGAAAGCAATCACATTTCCTCTCGAGCCAACGCCCGCATCGGTCTCTGGCAATCTGGAATGGGATGAACGGAGTGCCGCCAAGAATCAAGCACCGGCAGATGGAATGGGCAACCTGGTCAATGGTGGAAACGAGGGCTATCTCGGTGGGTTCGATCACCTTCCACCATCTCTTGTTCTTGCTGATGTATTTTGACCAGGCGTGGCATCGGGCGCGTCTTTCTTACATCTCACTGACGCAGGCCATCCGCTCGATAACGACCAGACTGACGACCTAGGTCTGTCGGACGCTACAAGCGAAGACGTGTATGCTCCCTCCGCACAACAGAGTCTCCCGCCCTCTCGCCTCGACCCCTTCATCGACGACTACTTCAGCATCTACCACCCTTCCTACCCTCTCATACACGAAGCAACCTTCCGAGCCGAGTACATGGAAGTCATTCCGAGGCCACCCGGTACGCTTTGGCACGTCCTTCTCTACGTCGTCGCAGCTCTCGGCGCGTGCATCTCCGGGAAGTATCCATCGGGGACAGATGTTGCGCTCTTTGAAGCGGCGAAAAGCAGACTCTCTTTCGACATATTGGAGACAGGGAGCATGATGCTCGTGCAAGTGCTCGTCCTCGTCGCAAACTACGTTCAAAAGGCCAACAAGCCGAATTCCGGCTACAACTACCTGGGCCTGGCCAAGCGTGTCGCCGTGGGCATTGGGCTCCACAGGGAGTATTCCGACTGGACTGTCAGCCCCTGGCAGATGGAGATGCGCCGTCGAGTGTGGTGGGGCCTGGTCATGTTCGACACCGGGGCGTCCATTACATTCTCGCGGCCCATCGATTCGCCCACAGGTGTAGACGTCGGACTGCCCAGGAACTTCCGAGACACGGTGTGTGTACCTTGCTCACAGATCCAATCCCACGCGACTAACCTCCAACGGTCCAGGACCTGACGAGGGCATCCACACACTTCCCAGCCGAAGCCGCAGAGACGACCATCTACACCGGTTTCCGCTGCCAAGCACTCTTCAACCTCGCCATTCAAGACATCTTCGCGGCGCTCATCAGCGGGCCCTATCCTTCGCCGGAGGCGCTCCTCCAACTCGACGATTCGCGCATCGGGAGCTGGCTGGCCAATCTCCCTCCATACTTCAACCAAGACGCAGTGCAAGCGCCCAAGTTCGCCCTCTGCCACGCCGTCCTGCACCTGCGCTGCCGCAACTTCAAGATCATCATGTACCGGCCGTTCGTGATCCGGACCGCGGTGCTCCAGAACCGCGGCCGCGCCGCCGCCAGGTCTCAGCAGCAAGAAAGCGACGTCGACGAGCAGTCCTCCTCGCAGCGCACCGACCCGTCGTCCCCCATCGGCCTCGCCATCCAGCGCTGCCTCCAAGCCGCCGCCGAGACCATCACCACGACGTCGGCGCTCTGGTTCGGCGAGGGCGCCGCCTTCAGCAGCGGCAGCGCCGCCGCCACCAACCGCTCCCCCATGGCGTGCTGGTACGGCATCTACTTCGTCTTCCAGGCCGTCATCATCCCGATCGTGTCGCTGCGGAACGAGCCGCAGTCGGGACGCGCGGGGGAGTGGCGGCGGCAGGTAAGGCAGGCGGTGCGGACGCTGGAGGATATGGCGCGGGTAAACGCGACGGCGACGCGGTGCTTGCGGGTGATTGCACGGCTGTGTGGGCCGTTCCTTTTGGGTGACGACGGGGCCATCGCGACGGAGGAGAGCCCGCAGACGCAGCTGAATGAACTGAATTCGTTGCTGTGGCCCCTGGATTCTACGCAGTTTGGATACGAGGCTGTTCCGTAAGTGTTTTTTCTTTTCTTGTTGCTGCCCGATGCTTTGTCGAGTGGAGCTGATATAGTGGCAGTGGCGCCGGGGGTATCTCGGATTTCTTCAATCAGCTCCCGGGATTCCGGTGGGAGTGACCCACTCCGTACATCCTTCGCCGTCAAGGTGAGTGAATGGTGGAGTCCTGTCGGAGGTCGCTCCGGCGCGGTGGATCTCTCCGTTGCCCCCTGTTTTTGCAGCGCGCATCTCAGCTCTTCTCCCGTCTCCATGCCCGGAACTGCTGGCTGCCAAAGCCATGTTGTTTATATCCCTTGGCATCGCCTTTCTGTTTTCTCTTCCCAATCCTTCTGCTCATCACTCCGTACCTCTGCAGAGATACAACCCGGGATCTCGGCTGCAGTGGCGACGCCCCCCGTCAGCAGGGGCTTGTCTTGTGAACACGTGCGATGCGTGGCCGGAGCTCGCTCCAGCTGCCACGCCCCTTCCATTTACCGCAACTCGTAGCTTGGCACGCAAGCACCACCACCGAAGTATCCGCAGCAATATACGAAGTCCTTCTTCTGGACGACAGCAATCATTCAGCCGCACCCCCGCCCCGCATTCGCAACTCTCGTACGTGGTTCATTGGCCAGGGTTCACCGGGACGCGACGACGGCGATCCCGATGCAACTTTACATACCTGCCGCTCAGTCGCTTTGTGGGGCCTTCTCGGTTCCAAATCGCGACCGAGGATCCACACTGCATTGCTCATCAGCATCCACCATCTCGCCTGCGCGCGCGCATCGCTCGGATAGGTGCACTCCCGCTCCCCACGCCACGGTGCCGGGAAGGGAGTGCGGAGATCGCTGGCATGGTGCTGATGTCGGTTTGCTTGTCTCTCGTTCTGATGTTATGGCTGCGATTTTTTTTTTTTTTTCCGACGTCCCGCCCTAATCAGCAACCGGATAGCTTGGTGCCGACGGTTTCATGCGTTGGGCGGGCGGGCACGACCACGACCCCACGGATGCAAGGATGTGGGCAGCTGAAAAAAGCGCAGATCTCAGCTCGTTGTTCTCGACCTATGACTGTTGCGCAGGGGAGGAGCCGCTTCGCTGATGCAGAGAAGAAGAAAACCAGGGGCCAGGCGGCACAAATGCAAATCAATAATCCATACCCAGGTACCCGACGACCCCCACCCGTGCGCGCGCTATCATTACGACACCCGGCGGCGGAAGATGCGGCCAGCTCGAAGCTATCGTGGCGCTAAGCCGGCCCGCCAGCACGAGTCATGCCTCTCGACAGCGGATTGGACGGTCGATGATAATGCAACGCTCAGATCTGCGGTGCGAAGGGAGAAGGGGACATGGTTGCGATGGTACGAAGGTACTTTCAGCGGGAATGGCGTGAATGATGATGCCCAAGCAGCCGCCTCCCGCAGGATTCCAAGTCACCTGAGGGGCCGGCCGGTCTCGAACGCCTTACCGGGGATGGAGGTGCTTGTCACTAGGGATGTTAAGATTGCCGACGGAGGGGGTATCGCTGCCGGCACTGCCACTACCCCTGTTTTTGCCGGTTCTGCCGGCAATTGGCAGCGGATTTATAAGCGCCGCAGTAGGCCAAGTGCTCCCCACGCAGAATATCGTGTATACCGGTGGAGGTTTGCCGTCCGCCTGCGAATATCGTGGTGTTGAGTCCTCTTGCTTGCCTTCATACGTCATTTACCCAGCTCTTTGATGATAGATTCTGCCAGGAGAAGGAGGGTCATGTACACTAGTCTTCAACACCGTGAATGACGGCTTGTATGCGAATAACCGCTCACATAAGGTAGGGCGGATGCCTGGACAAATCGTTCCAGCAAGGCGGCCATGAGTATCGCCGATTTACAGGCGCCCTACCAAATCAGGCGAGGATTAATAATTTGTATTGCCGGCAGCGCGAAACAGCTGTTGGCACTGCCGCGTCATTGCCGGCACTGCCATCCCTGCCGGCTGCCGCACAACACCCCTACTTGTCACATTGCGGGCGGCGCGTGATATGTAGGGATCATGGTCGCAGAATAGGCCTTTGCGGACCGGTTTGCACTCTTCCCCCCGAAAGCTTATTGCGCTGATCATTCCGCATCGACACTCCGGGCGCGTGGTGATTGGCCAGACGAACTGCGGGAAAAAGCAGGCCGAAAAACGGGGCTGCAGACTTCGCGGACGGGTCTACGTCAACAAGCTCGGCACTTGACTACTGCGGGCGCGGCTGACGACAACAGCAGCCGCAGCAGACCGGTGTGGGATATTATTATGCAGCCACGTACACCTCTTGTTTGGCGCCCTCCCCGGCATAGGCGGTATTCGTGGGACTGCATAGCAGCGACGGGGAAGCGCATGCTAGCATGCTGCCGGACGTATCTCCGGGGTACGTGCTGCCGGACGTATCTCCGGGGTACGTGCTGCGTCCACCACCAACTCTAGTCTTGCGACGCTAACCTGGTGCACCCGCTCATCCCCCCGCAAACGGAGACCAACACGGACGGCGTTGCCTTGGCCGGCTTGCTGCTCCGCTGCCCTGTATGAGTCCCTGTACTGCTCGTCTCCCACCAACCCACCCACCCCTGGAGAGGACAATAAACCGAGGCGTAGCTGAGATGGGCCAAGTCTGCTACTGCTCTACGCTACGTGACGCAAGCCGCGGCCGGCATATGTAAAGATAGCGTCCACCTCATTGCTTTTTGCGTTGCTTTCGCATCCCTGTCCCCGTTCTTCAGCGGCCCGCCGGGAGTTGTTTCTTTTTGATCTCTCTCTTATCCGCTCCTCCACCCTGTGCCTTCCTCTCCACTCGCTGCGACAGACCCTGGTCGTCAGATCTTGTCGATCGTTTCATGCAAGAAGGGTCCCATTGATCCCCCGATGATATAACACATCCGTGGACCCCGATCTCCTCTTCCGCCCACACCCCCGCCGCCTTGCGTACTGCTGTCGCGGCCCCCCCTTTCCATTTACAGGCACCCTTTCCGCCGGTGCAGCGTCGATTGCTACAACACAAACGCAAAACCTCACACTTCAACACCACGGCCATGTCCTGCGTGCTGTAGGCCTGCCGTACCGATGACTTCGTTCAATGACAGCTACCAGCTGGACGGCACGCAGAAGGTGCTCCGCGCCGTCATCATCACCTCCATCTCTATAACTGGTGTTTTCATCGCGACGAGATGCTGGATCCGCGTGCGGCTGCAGGCAAAGTTCAGCAGCGACGACTGCCTGCTCGTCGCCGCGCTGGTACGTGTCTTTTCCATTTTTCTTCGCGTCCGTGCAATAGTGGGAGGGGACGGCATGTCGCTAACGATGGGAGAGGGGCAATACAGGTGGCTTTTGCCATCCAGACGGCCTTCGGCTTGTACGCGATGGACCACGGCGGCTTCGGGCGGAAGACGGCCGACCTGCCGCGGGACGTGTACGTCTTGGGCTTGAAGGTGTGTGTGTACCCACAATCTCTCTCTTTCTCTCTCTCTCTCTCTCTCTCTCTCTCTCTTTCTCTATCTCTCCCTCCCTCTCTCTCTCTCTCCCTCCCTCTCTCTCTCTCTCTCTCTCTCTCCCTCCTTCTCCCCTCTTCCTCCCCCTCCCCCAACCATCCATCCAGCCAGCCATGACAACGCCCGACTGACAGCCGCCGTACCCACAGTGGCTGGCCCTCACGCAATGCACCTACACAATCGCCCTCATGTTCGCCAAGCTCAGCATCGGCCTACTCCAACTACGCGTCATGGGGCTCTCGACGTCGACCCTGCGGCGCATGCACCACGCCACCATCGCCCTCATCATCGTCGTCAGCATGTACGAGTTCTTCACGCTACTCTTCCAATGCTACCCGAGCCCGGACGCCACCAACTCCGGCGACCCCGCCGCGTTCCACCCCGTCCTCATCGCCACCGCCCACTCCTGCGCCGCCCGCCGCACCCCCGTCCTCGTGTCGGTGTACGTGTATTCCGCCGCCAACATCGCGCTCGACTGGTACTACTCGATCGCCATGGTGCCCCTCATCCTGCGCCTGCAGAACATGAAGCCCGTCGTCAAGGCGACGGCCATCGCCGTCCTCGGCATGGGCGTCGTCGCCTCCGTCGCCACCATCGTGCGCCTCAAGTACCTCGTCGCCTTCGCCGACTCGAAAGACCCCCTGCTGGCCATCGTGCCCGTCGGCTTGTGGTCGTGGGTCGAGGAGTGTCTGGGCATGTGCGCGGCGAGCACCGTGACTTTCCGCCCGCTGATGCGGTTGAGCGGCGGGTTGACGGGGAGTGGGGCGAGCGGCGGCGGCAGCGGTGGCGGCGGCGGGTTGTTTGTGACGTGGAGGAGTCGGTTGGATTATGTTGCTGCGGGGGAGAAGAGCAAGAGGCGGAAGAAGGGGACGGGCCCGGATGGGGTGAGGATGGAGGAGTTGGAGTGGGAGGCGGGGGGGAGGTTGGAGGATGAGGACGAGGACGGGCAGGATGGGGAGGAGGAGTGGGATGACGGCGTTGGTGATGAGGAGTGTGGGGGGAGGAGGGCGGCGAGGGCGAGGGCCAGGGCGAGGGCGAGGGCGAGGGCGATGGCGAAGGCGGGGACGAAGACGGATCCGGGCGTGGGCGGAGGGGTCGTCGAGTACGACGTTTCCGACGTGGACGACGGCGGCGGCGGCGGCGATGTTGCTGTCCGCGAGGATAATCGCTTCCATCACTACGACGGTATCGACGACGGCACGACGACGATAATGACGACCCGGACGACGAGCAGTGGCGGCAAGGACAATGTCGACGTCCAGACCGTGCTGAGCGATGCGGATAGCCAGAAGAGCATTTTGCAGCAGAAGTCTGCGGATTCGTGGCGGTCTTGATGTTTTGGTTTTGTTCCGCGCTTGCCACGGCTGACACTGAACGGCTGCTCTCGTCTTCTTCAAGACATGTATAATGGACAGGGGTGTGTGTACAAGATCTTTTACTCGGGATACGGGCGGCGTTGAGCATCGTATGGGCACCGGAGTTCAGTGAGGGACTGCGTCGGCATTCCGGGCCGTTGTCCATATTTTTTTTTTTTTTTTTCGCATTGTTTCCTAGATACCCCCACCTTCTGCAGCTGTAAGCTACTCCGACGGACCTTTCTTGTAGTCCATATCGATTTGCATAACTTGTCTGGGAGACCCCGCCATGGCCAACATTGCCAAGTAGTTCCATTATTTGAAACCAGACTCGTATTGATCGACATGGCCGCCGTAGGAGCCGGCGCCGTTCTTAGTGTGTGAGTGTTAGTACGTAGGAGCCGTTCCGTCCAGCCGCCACCCGTACCGCACAGCCGTCTGGACCGAGCGCCCAACGCCACTACTACTAGGCGTACTTGGGCCTTCAGCTCTCCCCTTTTAACGCCTGGCCGCCGTAGTAGTGCTGCTGCAGTTAGCACCTGCATATCGTGAAACCCTGAACAGCAGAGGAGAAAACCAGCCACGGCGTCGTCCTGCAGCAACGATCCAGCTCTTGCCGCTTACACCCCATAACGAAGTCCCTTCACTATCCTCGCGTTCCATGATCGCGCGTCGTCCTGTTCGACATTGCTTGTATCACGTCCCCGACGTCCCGTCTCATATGGATGAAACGGCACGAGGACCACCATCACCACCAACACCTCATCACAATCTCCACCGTAGCGCGCCGCGCCTTGCCCCCCTCCGTCGTCCTCGAGCAGCGAGCGGTTCGTACCTGGTACGCAGGGTACCTTCCGAAGAAGCAAGCAAGGTTTGCGCGTTCCCCGTTCGGTGGACACGCGGCGCAACGCCACGCCACGCCACACCACGCCACTACGTATGTACTAACGCCGACCGCCGCCCGCTACTACTCGTCGTCGAAAGTAATTCCGCGGCGAGACGCGCCGAAAAGAAATTACTCACCTGCATCTACCTCATTGAATTTCAACATGGGATGGCTAGTTGGATACAAGATCTAGACGTACGTAACTTCGTAATGGATATCGTAGTATCGTATTCTGGATCACACCAACGTAGTAGGGGGTGGAAGCCGCCTCTGCGGAGGTGCCTCCGGGGAGATATGGGCACCGCCTTGGATCCGAGCTGCTGCGGTACAGCTGTTTTGCATCGTTTGACGGAAGTGTTGCTCAACTCACGCACAGTCGAGGTATTCGCATGCCTTTTTGCACTTTGGGGCTTGAACTCGACCTGTTGGGCTTTGGCGATAAGCAGCATTGTGATGTTCGCTCCATTCAACCACATGCACGACTCCCGTCTAATCGACGCGGACGAAAGTAGGGGCCATGACGACGGCGGAGAAGACGACGATAGTGCGCGTGTGTTGAATTCTTGGTGAAAACAGATGAATTGATACCCCTGTTGGAGGGGTGGCACGAGGAGCAAAAGGGGGCTACCCCGGTGGGTCGTTTATATACCCTGCTCCTCGTTGACTAAGCTATCTACTGCTGCAACGCTCATATTGCAACAACGTGTATTGGGGGAGAGAGAGAGTGAGAGAGATGCAGGCGTTGTTTCCCTTGCCTCTGGATGTGGATTCATTGGAGCGGAAACCCCCGCTCGAGGACAGGGATCTGATAGCACATCTCCGATCGCCGTTGGCGATCGGAGAAGAGCATGCATCGATGCGGGAAAAGATGTGCTGTTGGGGGAGCGGCACAGCTGCAGATGATACCGGGTGGTCGTGTGGAGAAGATTAAGCATGTGACATCAACGAGACATGTTCTCGCAGCGAGGGAGAAGATAACACACAAAGCGCACATCGAAGCGGCAATATCTCCATCATAAAACACACACACACTTGTCCGACTCCTTCCACCATCCTCCAACGTCGACAAAAAAAAAAAAAAAAAAAAAACCACCCCAACCAAACAACCAACAACACCATGCCCGACCCCTCAACCATCACAATCCACACCTCCCTCCTCTTCCACCCCCGCCAAAAGACCTTCCTCCCCAACATCACGCTAACCGCCTCCCCCACCACCGGCCTCATCACCTCCCTCCACACGCGCCCATCCCACTCCATCCCCTCCGCCCCATCCGAAGAAAACTCCGCCCACGTCATCGACCTCCGCGGCCGCGTCGTGCTCCCCGGCCTCGTCGACGCGCACACCCACATCTTCCTGCACGCCTACACCGAAACCCCGGGGTCGACGCAGAAGCGCGACGAGTCGGCCACCGAACGCATCCTGCGCGCCGCCAACCACTGCCGCGCGGCGCTGCTGGCGGGGTACACGACGTACCGCGACCTCGGCTCCGAAGGATTGGGCGAGGCGGACGCGGGGGTGCGCGACGCGGTGGCGCGGGGGCTGGTGCCGGGGCCGCGGCTGTTCGTGGCGACGCGGGCGCTGGCGGGGACGGGGGCGTACGAGCTGAGGACGGAGAATGGCGGGGGCGGGTCGAGCTGCTGCGGTGGAGCGGGAGGGGGCGTGACGCTTCCCGCGGGCGGCGAGGCGGTGGATGGGGTGCTCGAGTGCCGGAAGGCGGTGCGCAGGCGCGTTGCGGCGGGCGCGGATGTGGTCAAGTTTTATGCCGACTATCGAAGGCGCATTATGCGCTTTCCGCCTGCGCAGCAGCATCCGTATGTCGCGGGCGTGCTGTGTCCGCCTGAGCAGCCGAATCCGGATGTTATGGTGTTTGAGAGCGATGAGATGGAGGCGATTGTGCGCGAGGCAAGGCTGGCGCGGTGTCCGGTCGCGGCGCACTGCGGGACGGTCGAGGCCGGGTTGGCGGCGGTGAGGGCGGGGGCGACGACGATTGAACACGGGTATTTTGGGAGCGAGGAGCTGTACGAGGAGATGGTGAGGAGGAAGGTCGTGTTTGTGCCGACGCTGGCGGTTTGCGAGAGGCTGCATCAGCAGAGGTTCGGCGAGATTTTGGCCAATGCCGGGCTTGCGTACAGGATGGGCGTGAGGTTCGCGGCGGGTGGTGACACTGGCACGTTTCCGCACGGTGAGAATATAAGGGAGGTGGAGTTGTTGATTGAGGCTGGTATGCCGCTTGAGGATGCTCTCGAGTCGTGCATGGTTGGAGGTTGGGAAGCGTGCGGGGGTGACTGGTGTGGAGTCAAATTTGGCTGGCTCGAGCCTGGATGCAGGGCGGACATCATTGCACTGGATGGTGATCCGCGGGAAGATCTCGGCGCGCTCAGGAGGGTCAGCTTTGTCATGAAAGACGCAAAGGTTTGGAAGCAGGATGGAGAGGCTGTCGGCATGATATAGTTGGGTATCTTCGATTCAAACGGAGATGATGCAAGGAAATAAGTGGAGGTTGTATCAAGAAGCAAGCCTTGAAGCGGTAGACGTTGTGGTGAACCGCTGTACATGACCGAGGCTGCCAGTCAAAGGCTCTGCCCATCCTTGAAAGCAGCAAAAATCTGGTCAAGATCTACACCGGGAAAATCCCAGCTCAGTTCATCACTTTTAAGGCTGGGAGCAACACCACTAGACGACTGATTCCAGAAAAGTTCCAGGTTCCACGAGGTATCAATGGGAGTTTGGATACTTGGCATCTCATCCATATTGATACCGTCCAAGATTGGCGGCAGTTGACCATCCTGGAATGGATCAAGAGTGACACGCTGCGGGGCTGGAGTGGCCGCAGAAGCAAGCAGGTCTGTAATGGAATCCACTGGTTGTTGTTGCTGCGATCCTTCTGCCGGTACCATGATCCGACGAAGAGCAGTCTCGGCGCTCAAATCCATATCCTGGAGGGCTTGGACATTGCCACTGCTCCAATGTGAGATGCACTCCAACGCGACCGGAGAGTGGTCTTCTAGAAACCTCGCATGCGTAGATACTTTGGGCCATCGTTGGGATATCTTACGAAGGAGATGCGGGATTGTCCGAACAGTACGGGTAAGGACGGCTGAATCGAAGCCAGTCAGGCAACAGGGCTCTCCTGTTGCTGCTTGTCGGGTTGCAAACATGATAGTCTCCAGGAGAAATACGCCCGCGTCAAAAAGCTGAAAGAGTGCGTGCCAGATGTAGAACAACTTTCCTAACCGAGTATTGCGCGAGTAGATGCTGGCCATGGCAATGGCTGCGTTCAGCGAGTTTTTCCTCATTTCCGAAGTAGGTTCAGGGAACCTGATAGATGGGCAGTTGAGGCGAAAAATATTGTGTTGGTACATCAGCTCACGGAATTCGATCCTCTCACCAGGACGGCCATTGCCACTGGTGTGGGTGGCGGCATACCACTCTTCGATGCGTTGTACAGCCCGCTTCCGCCAGACTTCGAGAGGAAGCGGGCACGGAGAAAGTGAAGAGGAGCCGTTCCGGGACAACATGCCCGATACCTCAGCCTCGTACTGACGCAAGGGCCAGATGTGCGTGACAGGCGATTGTTCCGCCCCAGAAGGATCCTGTGGGCTGAATATAGACTCGGGGTACTGAACCACGTCAGCAAGAAGGTCAAAGGCTTGAATGGACTGCTTACTTTTGCGGTGATGGTGTTGCGCGGGAAGACAAAGGCTCGATATAGAACAAAATGGCAGGCGCTGGTCTGTCATTAGCCTTGTGGAACCAAGATGGAGTTGAACCACCCACGCGTCAACGCTGTAAATGGCCCAGAACAGCTTCCGGCGAATGTCGATGGTTTTCCAGTCAAGCTTTGCCTGTTCTTGAACGGGAAGTTCCTGGTGGAGACCAAGCTGGACAGCCAAGCGAAGGGCGGCACCGATCGTATTCACCAAGTTGACAGCGCGTGGGTTCACAAAGCCGTAGTGGGTCAACATCAGGAGAGCCCGAAGACGCTGCCAAGGCTGTTCATCATTGATGTAGACCAGGTGGCTCTTGGCTGTGTTCCAGAACTCCTCAGCAGCAGCCGTAGCTCTCTCCTCATCATGTCGGATGAGCGTGGTGGCCTAGCAGAGTTAACGACGGACCCAAATGGGTCGAGGGAGGATGGTCTCACGCTCACGGCCAGGCAGATGGCAACGAGGAAGATGTCAAAATGAGAAGCTGTGGCGCCGTTCTGGGCAAAGACCATTTCGCACGAGGCACGTAGCTGAGACTCTTCGATATAAGGAGCCTGGGGAAGGTAGATGTCGGTATAGTTCTTGAGCATGATGTCGATGACATGGCGGGGGATGAGAGCAATGGTGCTGCACCGCGTGTTCTCCGGCCGAGACGGCGGGGATTCCGCTACCGCGTGCAACGGGGGAGCAGGCGACTGCGAAAGGAAAACGGGCGAGTGAAGAGAGACGAGGGGATGACGGGCCAGAGCGGCAGTGCGTGAAGGGTGGGAGAGGGCGCGGGTCGGTGGGTGGTGAGGGTGGCTGATAGTCGTGGCCAGCGACTGGGTCAGGGTGGAAATGGCGGTATCGACGAGTTTGGACGAGTCGACGGATTGCTCGGAGCGCAGCCGTTGCAGCTCGATCTCCAGCTGGGCGACCTTGTCCTCGAGATAGGCGACGTCACTGCGCGGGCGCTCGCGGCCCTCGACGGCATCGTAGCCGACGCAGGGCACGTTGGCGCGCTGGCAGGCGCTGCAGGTGGGGAATCGCAGGTCACATTTGGACTTGCGATGGCGGCAGCGGTAGCAGGCCTTGGTGACGCGGTGATTGGTGCTGGAGGTGCGGACGGGAGGCATGTCTGGGCGGGTGAGGTGGAGGGAGGTTGGGGGCTGGTAGGGACGGCGCGGCCACGACATTCCTTATCGCAATCTCGCTCGTCCGCGCTCGGCATCGGCTCTCGTCTCCATCGCCGCCCGCCTCCGCTCTCTCCGCATGGCGCTCCAGACATGCAAGCGCTGTCGCAAGAGACGCATCAAGGTGCCGCGCCCACGCCATCCCCGCTCCATGCTTGCGCTAACCGCCGTTAGTGCGACCTGCAGTTGCCCTCGTGCAGCTCGTGCCAGCTCGCCGATGCCGAATGCCTCTTCTTCGACGATTCCCTCGGCCACGAGGTGCCGCGCAGGTAAGGACGGCCCTCTGGAAGCGCGCAGTGACACCGGTTGATGTGCCTGCAGCTACCTGCATGCCCTCAACGTCAAAGTGGAGGAGCTCGAGGCCGAGATCCGAGCCCTCAGATCGCCGCAGCCCAACAACCCGGTGAAACTGCTCGATGACTACAACCTGCAGCCGCGCAAGCAAGAGGCCGCCAGCCCGCGATATGCCTCGTCCGGTTCGTATCTTGGTCCTGGAAGCTCGGCTGAGCTCCTGGACAACCTCCTCACTACTCTCGTGCGCCGCAAGTTGTCAAGCGAGCATACACGCCTGCCCAGGTTCGTGTCGACATTTCGCGATGGCAACGACGAGCATACCCTCGCGTTTCCCGCTCTAAACTTGAAAATCAACCCGGGGAAGCTGGACACTCAGTCCTTGCAGCATCCTCAAGTCCAGCGCGCCCTTGTCGAGTATTACGCCAAGGCCGTCCAGCCGAGCTTCCCGCTCCTGTCCCCCGACCAGCTCAGGCTCCTTCTTGGTTACGAGAACCCCCTCCGTCAATCTGCCAACGATTGTGAAAGGCTTTTGATCCACGGCATGCTTGCTGTCTCTTCCCAATTGGTTGCCCGTGACTTGGACAGGGACCAGACCATCGCCGCATCTTTATGGACCGAGAAGCTTTTCGAGCATATCAACCGCACCTTTTCGCCCTCTGCGTGGGAGGCCATCGCCGGAAAACAAACCATCCTGACCCAATGCTTTCTTGTCTTGTTGGACCTGATCTTGCCGGGCGCTTCCAGAGGGTCGGCCTGGGAAATCATTGGTTCCGCATCAGGCAATTACGCCGCGTTGTGTGAGGAGACAGATGAATTTGATGATGACCACCAGCGCATAGGCTTCTGCCTCTTTGTAATTGAGAGGTATTGGCTCTTTCAGAGACATTACTTCCGGACCTGCTGACTTTTCCCAGCACGTTGGCCTGCCACTTCCATCGGCCTTCGCTCTTCTGCAACTCCGCTCCATCTCGCCTTGGCGCATTTTCGCCCGAGTACGAGTTCCTCTCGCCATCACTCCAGGTATTCCGCGCAATGTATTCCATCAACCAGCACTTCATATTGGATCCCGATCCCTCCCCTGTCGCCATGGAGGCCTTGATACCCCCAGCCTTCCGGATCCCGACGAGCACGCATCCTTCAGAAATGTCATTGGCGCAGGCACAGATCTACCTCGCTCTCCATCCGCTCTTCACATCACCTTCTGCCGGTCCTCACAGTTGCTCCCCGGAGCTCTTGAGCAACATTGCTGGTGCTGCTTCTGCCTTCATAGCATGTACGTCGAAGCTGAACAAAGAACACCGCATCATCAGCATCTGGACAACCGCCGAGTTGGTTCTTCAGGCCGGCGCAGTGTGGGGTGCATATTTGATCCTCAGCAAACAGGACGAGTCCAACCTCCTCCAGACTCGATCTGCCAATGTGTCAGGGTCGGGATCATTGATGGAGCCTCTGTTGCAATGTTCCACTCTACTGGCATCATTCGCCGAGCGATGGAAGGCTGGCCGCAACTATTTGCAGGCTTGGGAGGCGTTTGCAGAGATGCTGTGGGTTGATACGAATCTACAAAGAAGAGCTTCATCCAGCTACCATAGCCAGCACGAAATCTTGGTTTAGCGTAAATTCAAACGCTTCGATTGACTATTTGTCATTTCCGGGCAAGATTCCTTATGCCAGAACCAAGTGGGACGTCGCGTTCTTGCTCTGCTCCAGATTCCTCTCGAGAACCTCTCTTGGCTCCCTCTCCTCTAGCTTAACCCTATACCTCTTCGGCAGGACCGAAGCATCCTTCCGATTCTCATTGAAGTCAATGTAGTCGGTGGTGGGCGGTGCCTCTTTGCTGGCGGTGAACTTGAAGTGGATGATGAGCCTCACGAACATGGTATACAAGATCCTGTTGGAAAGCGCAATCGCGGTGCACGCTCTCGACCCAGCGCCGTACGAATAGTGGTACGGAGCCGGAACCTTGAACTTGTTGTCGGGATCGAGCCAACGCTCCGGGCGAAAGACATGGGCGTCGGGCCCATACGCCGTCTCATCTACCAGCCAGTCAGCATCTCCTCACCCGACCCTCCCATCCACCAATTCACTCACCGTGGTTAACAGCCTGCGCATTCACATACACCGTCACGCCCTTCGGTATGCGCACGCCCTCATACTCCATCTCCTTGAACGTCTGCCTCGGCGGCAACAGCTGAATCGCACAATAATACCGCAACATCTCCCTTACCAGCGCAACGACATACTCGACCTTCTCCTCCCTCAAACACTTCTCCCACGCCTCGCCCACATCGCCCCCATACGTCTCCATGATCGCGTCGTACGCCTTCCTCTGCACCTCCTGCCCCTCGTCCGAGCTCAGGAACCCCAAGCCCGCGATCCCCGTCGTCGCCAACGTCTCGAACCCCCCGCTCACCAACCCCACATTGATCGACCGTATCTCAGCCTCAGTCAACTTGGCCCCCTCGACGCCCCCGTCCTTCAGCAACCCCTCGGCGATGCACTCGACCGCCGCGCCCGCCTCCACCGCCTTGCGCACGCGCGCCAGCAACGCGTCCAGCCACACGTCGCGCCGCGCCGCGAGCTCCCGGGCCAGCCGGCGCCGCGGCGCGCTGCTCCCCCCCGGCAGGTGGCGCAGCAGAGGCACGTGGTCGTGGTCGTTGCCGGCGGTGCTGCGGAAGGTCGAGACGGCGTGGGCGGTGTGCAGGATGTCGGCGAGGAGCGGGTCGGCGGGGTCGTCGAAGCGCGCGGCGTAGCAGAGGAGGGTGGTGAAGTTGAGGGTGGCGCGGAGGAAGAGGAGGCGGGGGTCGACTTCTTCGTTGTTGCCGTTGTCGTCGTTGTTGTTTGTGGCAGAGAGGAGCCCGGCGATGAGCCCGCGCGTCTCGAGGTCGATGAGGGGTGCGGCCCGGCCCTGGATCGCTGGCCGCGTCATGAAGGCCCCCACGGCGGTGCGCTTGCGCTTGCACGACGCGTCCCACGGTGATGTGCCGATGGTGGCGCCTGTTGTGTGTGGGCACGGAGAGGCGGGTTAGTCGTGTGAGGTGAGGTGCGCAGTTGGGGCTTGCTTTCGTGCTTGCTTGCTTGCTCTCCCGACTCTCCTCCTCCTCCTCCTCCCCCCCAAAAAAAAATAAATAAATAAAAAGAAACAAACGCAGAAAAAGAAAAAAAAAAAGAGTCCAAACATACCCTGCGACCCACTAACCACCCCATGAAACGTCTCGAACACGGGCCGATCGACCGTCGCGCCCGCGTTCTTCCGCATGAACCCCTCCGCCGCCGCAAACGTGTTCAGCACAAGCACCCGCCGCCGCCCCAGCCGCGCCTGCAGCACCCCCCACCCGTTCTCGACCGCCCATCGCTGGAATCTCGTCGGGTGGTCCCCGCCCAGTGCCCGCAGGTGCCCGTAGAAGGCCACCGCGCCCGGGGGCTCCGGGATGCCGGCGATGCGGGGGTGGTCGGTGGTGTAAGCTTGGATGTAGAGGAGGGTGAGGAGGAAGAGGAGGGCGAGGGCGAGGGCGAGGAGGAGGAGGGTGGTTGGGGTGAGGGTGGGGAGGTGGGTGAGGGCGTAGGCGAGCGGGCCAGGGCCGGGGCCGGGGCTGGGCGGGGTGGTGGACATGCTGGGTAGCAGGGCTTGGAGGTGGAGAGGCGCGATGGGTGGATGGAAGGGTGGCTGGCGGTTGGTAGTGAGAGTGGGTTGGTGGGCAGTGGTGGTAATGGTGTTGAAGTAGGCAAAGGGACGTCCGTCGGCTGCTTATTTTCGTGTCCTTCTTAATTTGTCTGCAGCTTTGCTCTCATTTGTCGCGGGGCGATGCACGCTGCAACCCCACCCCGTCGGGTTTCCGCGATGGGCCGCCGATAAGGAGCGGACATCTCCGCTGAGCATGTCGTTCCACTGGCTCCGGACTGGAGATATCAAAGGTAGTCGAGTGCGTGCGCTGTTCTCCGATGACGAGGCCGAGAATACCGTTTGCGCCCTTTACCGACTAGCCGCGCTCATCGGCAGAGGCTCGAGTTCGAGCCGTTGACTCCGACTTGGAGCTGAGCGGTCTCATGCGTCCATGCTTCTCTCGTCTTTTTCCACTCATGACACCCCAGCAAACAAACAATCGAAAATTTCCCCGCTTCTCCGATGACGATTTGGATGGATAGAAAAGAAAACAAGATATTGTGATCGCGAAAACTCCTCTAGTTGGCTGCCTCGGTAGAGCCGTTGCTAACAGCGTCCCAATTCCGCCGATTGAACCTTCAGCATTATGCTGGTCAGAATCCGCATTTGCGCTCTCCACAGCCGCATAAATGCTGAATGGCTTCCAAGCAACGTACGTTTGATGACCAAGTGCTAGTAGAGCAGCAGAGACATGGAGGAGATGGTTGAGAAACGCTCGGGATGGGGTTGAAGCGTACGCCGGGTAGTGCCTCGGCGCAAGGTGTAGCGGTTGATAGATGGTTCGCAACTACAGCGTTCCGATTCTTCTCCCGACCCCGGCTTAGCACTGCAGACGGCAAGCACATCGGCGGGTGTCGGTTCGCCGAATGTGGGGAAAGGATTTGCGTGATGGCGGCTAAAAGAGAAGCCGAAGAAGTAGTGGCCGGGCCATCCACCACCGCTTAATCAATATACCGTTGTCAAAGCTATTTAAATCAGTCGATCCTATCTCTACTGTTCCTCACCTCACAAATCAGCCATGTCTCCCTCCGCACTGCCGTCGCAGCCCACCTACAAGATCGCGTCCATCCCCGCCGACGGCATCGGCCCCGAGGTCGTGGACGCCGGCATCGAGGTTCTCAACGCCCTGGCCAACACCCTCGGCACCTTTAAGCTGGACTTCACCCACTTCGACTGGAGCTCCGAGACGTACAAGAAGACCGGGAAGTACATTCCCGATGGGGGTCTTGATGAGTTGAAGAAGCATGACGCCATTCTCTTCGGCGCCGTCGGCGCACCAGGTATGCCCATTCCCAAACCCATCCCTCTCTCCGGGTGACGTCGCAGCCTTCCCCGTCTTTTGCAATTGGGATGTCCCTGGCATGGTTTTTGACACAATCCACAACCCACGCATTTTCGTTCTCTCTTCCCCCCAACCTACCACCTCCCCCACACAAAACCTTCATCCTCGCAAAAGTAACCCCCACCCGCAGACGTCCCCGACCACATCTCCCTCTGGGGCCTCCGCCTCGCCATCTGCCAGCCCTTCCAACAATACGCCAACGTGCGCCCGACCAAGGTCTTCCGCGGCACGCAATCGCCGCTGCGCGCCTGCGCCGCGGGCGACCTCGACTGGGTCATCGTCCGCGAGAACAGCGAGGGCGAATACGCGGGCCAGGGCGGCCGCTCGCACCGCGGCAAGCCGTGGGAAATCGCCACCGAGACGTCCATCTTCACCCGGCACGGCGTCGAGCGCCTGCTGCGCTTCGCGTTCGAGACGGCCCGCAGCCGCCCGAGGAAGCTGCTGACGGTCGTGACGAAGAGCAACGCGCAGAGGCACGGCATGGTGCTGTGGGACGAGGTCGCGCGCGAGGTCGCGAGGGAGTTTGAGGATGTGAAGGTGGATAAGATGCTGGTCGATGCGATGACGGCGCGCATGGTGATGAGGCCCGAGAGCATCGATACGGTCGTGGCGACGAATCTGGTAAGACGATGACGCCGCTTCGGCCTCCCTCTCCCCCTCCCCGTTGGACCGAAATGCTGATTGTGTGTGTGTGTGTTGTTTGCAGCACGCCGACATCCTGAGCGACCTGGCTGCCGCCCTCGCCGGCTCTATCGGCATCGCCCCCACGTCAAACCTCGATCCCACCCGCGAGAATCCGTCCATGTTCGAGCCCATCCACGGCTCCGCGTTCGACATCACCGGCAAGGGCATTGCTAACCCCGTCGGCACTTTCTGGACCGCCGCCGAGATGCTGGCGTGGCTGGGCGAGAAGGACGCCGCCAAGGCATTGCTTGATGCTGTTGAGAATGTGTGCGAGAGCGGTGTCGTCACTGCTGATCTCGGCGGTAAGGCGACGACGAAGGAGGTGACTGCAGCGGTGGTGGCCGAGGTTGGCAAGTTGGGTGCGGGGAAGAAGTGAAGAAAAGAACGTTCGTTCTGTATATACCTACTTTCCGGAAAAGGTCTAGATGTGGCATTGATTGCTAACGTTTTCGGCCTTCGAACATATCGTTCTGCAAGAAGTATTTGGTTTCCACGCGGGTCTGAGAGAGCCTTTTGCGCTCCTTAACCGGCTTCCACGCTCCAAGTTCCGAGCTGTTACGCAGGCCGAACAATGTCCCAGATTACGGTTCCTGGCACACTCTCTCCAGCCATCTCATCACTCATACCTCCTCCCCCACCCCGGCCTGAACCCCTCCAAACCCCTCCGGTCGCTAAACGCCACCAGCCCCTCCTCCTCCTCCTCCGGCCTGACGTCCTGGACCATCACCCACCTATCCCTCAGCAACCCCGCTCGCACGCCTGCCAGCATCCATCGCGGAGCCGCGCGCCCGGCGGCGCATCGATCCACGGCGACGCGCGAGCCAAGCCGGCCGCGCCCCGGCCCCCAAAAACATCGGGCGCGCGCACCGCACGAAGAACCGCAACACCACGGCGGCGCACGCGCACGCCAGCATGACGCCAGCAGAAGAGACCACGTACAGGGCAAAGTAAGTAAGTGCCGGGGTCCCGCAGCGTGCAGCGCGCGGCGCCGGCGACGTCGACGAAGTACGTACGGGCTGGACTGCGCGCGCCTTGAGCGTGTACTTGTCGGCGCCGTTGGGGTTGAGCCGCCAGTTCGAGTTGATCGGGTGGCCGAGGCGGGCGTTGAGGGTGGTGGGCAGGGCGAGGCCCCGTCGAGGAAGACGTCGTCGTCGGTGTGGGCGGATGGGGACGCGGTGAGGCGGCCCATGTTGGTGAGGGTGTCGGCGGAGGCGGTCGAGACGGCGCCGAAGGAAGGGGACGGCGATGTACTTGCTGCCGGAGCTGGAGGTCCATGTGAATGACGCGCTGGAGGAGATGTTGTTGTTGGTGGTGGTGAGTTTGAGGAGGGAGGGGATGTAAGCAAAGTATTCCCACCAGTTGGCCGTGTCGCCCGAGTTGGAGATGGTGGCGGAGGGCTGGAGCGGCCAGTGGGGGGAGTGGCGGACGCGTTGCGCGGCGCAGCTGGTGTCGCCGGCGGTTGTGGTGCGGGTGCAGGCGACGGAGAGGTCGAGGTGGGTGGTGCCGACGGTGCAGAGCGTGATGTAGTTCCTATAGATGGCGTCTAGGTCGTACTGGTCGGGGTCGTCCGACCAGTAGCCGGAGGAGTACCCGTTGTTTGTGTGGCCAACGACGAGGGTGGTGCCGAAGTCGGGGTGGGAATGGGCATCGGCGTCGCCGGCGGGGTTTAGAATGTCTAGAAACACATTCGTCATGCTGTAGTGAGCGTAGAACAATTCCGTTTCGTTTGTACTGTTGGCGTATACCAGCCCGCGAGGATTCTCCCTGAGCCACTCGGTCAAGCTGGACCACGGCGAGCACTGAGTCGTGAGTAGAATGACATGCCAGTAGAAGAGATGGTACCTACGTTGAATGTGGTGTATTCGGCCTCGACTTGAACTGTTGTGTTCGTAAAAGAACCCCGTGGGAGGCCGTGAATCTTCATGCCGACGAGTGAATTGTACGTTGGGGGCTTGCTGTCAGATACGTTGACCCAAGCGTACGGGCCTTCGCAGTTCCAGAGCGGGTATTCGAACATTACCCCACAGATCTCTTTCAGCTACCTTCGTCACTTCTTGCATGCCTCCGAGGTAGTTGATTGGGTTGTGGGGATCTGTTCCGTTGACTTCGATGAGGTGGAGCGGTGCATAGGCCGAGTTAACGGCCGAATCGAACATCAATTGCGATTGCGTGTCATCCAGATAATCCCACGACAGGGGGAGATATCCAGAGCTGTTCCAATACTCGTCGCTCATTGCGGTAGACAAGTTTACAGACGGATGGTAAAGCATACGTATCGAGTTGGTGATACATCCCGCTGCGCAGATACCGAGCAAAGTACGCCTTGGCCCCCTGCAGGGCTCAGTGTCCAGAGAAATAGGAGGAAAAAGGACCACTTTCCCAGGAAACGAAGTGTAAAGATTGCTTTGAGCGCATTGCCCAAAGTTTGGCTGGTCAGAACCAGTTCAAGCATCTGCCAACAGGGTCAACAACAGCAATCTCAAGCGGCAGACAGGCTCTAACTAACCCCAAGACGAGTACCCTTCTCCGCCTTGTACAGCGCTAATGAGCGCAGGGAAGAGCCAATTACAACTGCAAACGCGATCGACCATATCGACGCCGCAAGGCCGGCAACGGAAAGAATCCGGTCGCCGTAAGCCGATTGCTCCTTACCACCAAGTCGATACAGAAAGACACCTAAACTAAATTTCACAATATCAGCAACAATGTGGCTATATAACAAATTCAACTGTCTTACCAATGAAACATGCCGGTATCAGCAAATTAGCGGCATGCGGCAAGATCCACAGGGTCAAAGAGTTGGATGACTCTCGTAGCGTTTGCGGATGCAAAGGCCAACCTTTTGGGGTTGGAGACTGCTTGGCTTCTTCACCTTCTGCGCCATCTGCAAATGTGAGTCTTCGGCTTTGGAATATATGAGTGGTAGCACCTACATTCGGTAATTGGGGGTAATAACAGGTGGCTCGATGGCTTTGCAGAATCTCCGTTTCTACACTACATTTCCGAGGGGATTATAGAACTTTGGGTAATGAATGGTATCGTTGGAGTAGCCGCAATAAAGGACAAGACTCCATACTCATAGAACTGTATATGTGTCGCTTCGTATTTGCGGGATGTGCTTCGTCGCAGCTGAGTATTGCCATGACTAATGTTAGTTGGTAAGGATTTTTAGCCCATCCAGAGTTATATAGAAGCCAAGCCGTCCATCTGGAACACGTTTGTTGGAATTTGAGGTGTTTGGTGAGGAGATGTTGTATTGGCATGAGGAGCGGAGGGGAGGCGACCCGGGGCCTGGTTATATACCCTGCTCCTCGCTGACTAAGCTATTCTATTTATATTGCAACAGCGTTTAAAATGGTCTGGTTAGGCGCCATCGAACAAAGGAAAGCCCTAGACACCATCATTATTAGCATAACCTATAAAAGAGTCCTACAGTTTAGAGGATGATCGAAGTCATCTTATGTTTTCTAAGGATTTGTGAATAATTGCTTGGTGAGCTTGTTCTGGATGTTCGGCTAAGGAAGCGGGGGAGCGGCAAACGATAAGGCACTAGTCAGGGATTAATGGTCTAAAAAGCAAGCTTCAACAGCAGCACGTGGTTAATCTACGCACTACTGCTAGTTGGAAATAGTCTCTATGGGAGCCTACTAATGCTATTATCAGAGCGTCCCCACCAAGGCTTAGTTAACACTGCCCCGTTGTCATGTAGTGTGATTACTCTGAATAGATTAAGAATGATCATTAGTGGCGCAAGCAATGCTTAGCACGATTATTCGCTCGCGAAGCTTATCAAGAAATGATACTATGTTTAAAACAGGTCTGTAGCGTGTACTACGGTGAGAATGTCCTTCGACCTTTGAGAGTGGCTGGTGTTGCATTCAGCAGAACCAGAAATATCCTCGGCGCCTTGCCCATCTTCATCCGACGATCGGTCCTACAGAACTTAAGTCTATTAGTCTCCGCATAGGCCTCGCATGTTTTTAGGAAAGTTACCGGTATCGGAGACAGATCTTAAAGGGATTGTCGTCTCATTTTCCTATAGGTCATTGTAGTTGAGAGCACCGTTTTCGCGAATACATGCCAGGCACAGAGGCAGGTAGACTCCATCGTATTCTATTTCTGCATTTCGGACTGACTTTTCTGTGTTAAGGAAGCATTAGATTGTCTTGATCGCAGGTTTTTAGACATGGTCATTTCAACCCAGCATGCGCTAACGCATCCCGTATATTTGCGTCTGCCTCCCGCATCCCTTCGCATGATAAGTCGCAGTATGCTGTGCGTTATAGTGGTTGGCAGCGGGGAGGATGCGTTTGGTTCTATTGTTAAGGTTGGTCTCGACTTATCATGGCTGCTCATCTGCCGTTCGTGGGCAACGAATCACGTAAAACTTTTCATTTGCGCAGCCTATTAACCCCGCACAGCCTCATTCTAGCATGTGAAAGTAGCCAAGCTTAATCTACAAGAACTATTGTTCCGAGTGTCATGGGCGGCATTTTTGAACGAGACAATAGATCCTTGCAGACAGCACTAATAGCCTTGGCACTTTTTAGCTGAGGACATGAATCAATCATACCCAAGCGGTAGCTGCTTGTAGTGGATGTCAGACGACAACGACGGCCATTCTGTCTCCATCGACTTTGGATGTTTCACACCCTCCACTCAACCTTCAACATCGCAAGCGTCCGATTTCAAGATGCAGAAAACCAGCGAGAGTGTCGATACGGCCTCAAGCAGCCTTATGCAGTCCCTAAGCGAGGAAAGTGAGTATAACCTCCAGCTACATCCGAATTGTCGACTAAAGTTAAGAATCACGGTGTAGACTTTGATGAACAGCTTCTGAGGCGACAAACCACTGTGCAGGCCAAAACTCTACGAGAGTCATCCCATTCCCTCTTCAGACGACTCCTGCCCCACGTCATTGTGGTCTTATTCCCAGTATTTTTTCTCGGTAGGTCATCTTTACCGTTATAGACTCATGAAGTTGCTAAGACAGTATCTTTAGCACTCGGTCTGGCGATATATCGCCTTGATCAGAAGGAGACAGCCGCGGACGAAGATGGCGACGCTGTTTCTCAGATCATCAAGGTCACAGCTTCGGCATTTTCGATTGCCTTTGCAGCCATCCTCGGTTCATTCATTCACACCCTGGCACTCTACAAAGTTGAAAGAGGCACTACATTCGGAGTCAGTCCTCATATCATTACAAAGCAGCACGGTGACTGATCGAGCAGTAGATACTCGAGAAACTGTTGACCAGCAACACCTTGGGTAGTGAGATCAAAGGAAGCTTCAAACTTCGATTTCTTACCAGCTTGTCGGTTGGTCTTGTTCTCCTCTGGAGCCTCAGTCCTGCCGGAGTACAAGGACTTCTTCATGCAATAAAACCGATGACGTATCACCGGGATGAGCCGCTCGAGCTGTCTTTCTACCCCAACGTAAACCTGTCTATCGCAACAGACGTGGGAAAGCTGTCACAGGATGACGCAGAATTCCTATCTCGGAGCAGACAAGGCGGACTTGCTGTTCAGCGCCGCAGCCTTCGCACCATATGCGCCTCTACATCTTATCGAAGTTAAGAGCCCAAAATCCAACGACACGGATGTCAATGACCCGGTGGATGCTCTCAGGGGGCTGGCTGAGGCCTTGCGGATAGCGCAGAGGGACATCTGGGACGAAATTATGATGCCATACTTGGAGTACCTCTCCGGATACGATGCACAAAACCCATATGCATGGGTAAACGTTTCGGGTAATGAACTTCCCGTGTACGAATCCCTTGTGGGAATGAAGATCACTGGTTTGAACAACAGCCAAATTGGGAACAAGACCGTGCAGGTTGAAGCTTCGTATCCCACACTCAATGTGAGTAGCAACTAACCCCTACAGTACATCACCTTCTTGACACAAAGACGCAGTGTTCCGAGTGGGTCGATCTAACCGTGTGGCTCGAAACTCACCGCGCCGAGCTACGCTGGCTCGCCAACACAACAGACAAACCCTCCATGTTCGAGTCCAACGGCCGCCGCAGCTCCGTATCCCCTGACATCCAAAGTCCCCCCTCGGGACCCAACCCGCGTCTCGCCGTCAGCTACTCCAGCGAAGCCAACACCACCACCACCGCCAACAACAACAACCTCATCAACCTCTGCGACGTGCACACAACCCACCTCGGCTTCACCATCACCTGCCTCGGGGGCCTCACAACCGGCGCCTCGACCTGCGCCACCCAGCGCGCCTGCCACTCCACCCTCTACCCCCTCACCGGGACCGAAACCCTCGGCGACGTTGTCCACCACACGCCGCTCCGCAACACCCCGCAGCTGCTTACCACGACCTCCTCCTCCTCACCAACCTCGGCTTCCCCACCCACCAGCACCGCCTACACCGCGACCCCGCTCCCCTCCCTCCCCCCGCCCCTCCTCAACGCCCGCCTCGCCTACTTCGTCAACACCTACTGGCGCCTCGGCCTACCCGGCGGCAGCAGCAGCCGTAGCAAGTACGCGTCCGCGCCCGCCGCGCCATCCACCAAGGCGAATCCGTACCGGGCCGCCGCCCCGACCGCAACGGCGACGGTGCTGCTCGTCGACGTGTACGCGGTGCGGGTGGGATGGTTGGGCCTGTACGTCGGCGCCGCGGGGGCGATGCTGGTGTGCGCCGTCGCGGGCGCGCGTGCGCGTGCCGGATATATTTGGCGGCGTGGCGGGGGTGGCGTGGGAGTCGCGGCGGGTGGGGCACGGGGAGGGCGGGGAGCGAGGAGGGAGCGTGCTGGGTGCGGCGCAGCGCGCGGCGAGGTTGAGGGGGAGGTGGGTCGAGGTGCAGGATGTGAGGCCGTTTGATGAGGAGGTGGGTAGGATTGCGTTGAGTGATTGGCGGCGCGGGTTGCGGGCGGGGGAGGTGAGGTGGGATAGGAGGTATGAGTGATGGGGGGGACGGGTCGGGCCGGGCCGGGCTGGGCTGAAAGCAGAGGCGAAATGGTGTGGTATGACAGTGTTACCGAGCGGCTTACATGCATAATCGTTGACGAAAACCGGTGTAAAGCAATGGTGCCGGTATAAGAAAAACAAAAACAGGGCCATGGAGCCAATGATAAAAAGTTAGAAAAGGTGGGGACTACCTTCTCTAATGACGGTTGACCTGTGAATAGCCAGGGTTGAAAGTGTGGCTGTTCTCCAAATAGATGTCAGCCCCAGTGTTGGGAATGACATTTGAAGGCCGCCTTGGCGCGGAGAATACTTATCCACAAGATGCTAGAGAAAACAGCGAGGTGCATGCCTAGGGTCCGGATCCCACCGCACATATCGGTGTTCCTTCTGCGGACCTGTGTGCAGCCCTATGTAAGTGTTGCCTTTTAAGGATTAGCGTGGCGATTTCAGAATGATTCATGGTGAGATGCCGCACTCTGATTGGCGCAACCGTCGCTTCTATTCTCGGACCCTAACTGCACGTCTCGATATAAGAAAGCAGCATCTTCACGACATCAGCCCAACCTCCAGCTACACATTCCTTGGACGCACTTGGAGGACCCATCGACTCAAATGCCAACTTCGTCCACATCATCTACAACCTCATCAACATCCACCACCATGGCATCCGATCAAATCATCACCACCGCGACACACACAGTCCAATGTGCCACCGCTTCCTCCCTCTCCAAAATCCCCTCCCCAATGACCCTCGGCGCCCTGGACCAACAAGTCTTCCCCATCGTCCCCATCGCCGTCGTCTTCATCTACCCCAGCACGCCCTCCACCACCTCCCCCGCCATCCCCCTCCCCAACATCAAAACCGCCCTCTCTCACCTCCTCGACACCTACCCCCACCTCACCGGCCGCCTGCACATCGACCCCACGACCGGCACGCGCAGCATCGACCGCCTCGGCACAGGCATCCACCTGCACGCCGCCACGTGCGCCTCGACACTCACCTCCCTCTCGCCGTCCAACGCGCGCCTCACGCTCCCCGACCTCCCGGGCGACGGCGGCAACGCCCTGCTCGCCCCCTACGAGCCCACCCTCGCCGCCGTCTGCGCCGACCGCACGCCCCTCCTCTCCGTCCAGCACACGGCCTTCGCCTGCGGCGCCGTCGCCCTCGGCCTGCGCGCGCTGCACACCATCGTCGACTCCGACGCCTTTTTCCAGGTCGCCCGCGACCTCGCCGCCGTCTACCGCAAGCTGTTTCCCGCCGCCGCCGCCACTTCCTCCTCTTTGTCGATGGCGTGCCTCCGCCCGCCCGACGCCGACGCCGACGCCGACGACACTCCTCCTGCTGTCCATCCCCCGCTGGCGCCGTACCTCGCGGCGGAAATGGATGCAGCAGGCTTGACGGTGGAAGAGAGGGACGAGGCGCTGGCCTTCCGGCCGGCGCTGTTCGACGCCGTCGAGGACGACGAGGGCAAGGAGGCGGTGCCGGAGCGCTACGCAGACAAGACGCAAGACGCGACGCCAACGCCGCCGCCACCGACCGTCGAGGGCCGCGTGACGCGCTTCACGCGCGCGCAGCTGGCGGCGCTGAAGACGGCGGCGGCGGCGGATGTGCCCGCGGATGCGTGGGTGTCGACGTACGACGCGCTGTCGGCGCTGGTGTGGACGCGCGTGCACGTGGCGCGCGTGCGGCTGCGGCGGGGGAAGCAACAGGGCGGGAAGGAGGAGGAGGAGGAGGAGGAGGAGGAGGAGGAGGAGGAAGAGGAAGCGCTGCCGTCCAGGGATTACTTGACGTCGGTCAACTACCGCGCGCGCCTCGCCCTGCCGCCGCGGTATCCGTTCAATGCCGTTTTCGCGCCCTACACGCGGCTGGAGCATGGAGAGCTGGTGGGGCCGGATTCGCTGCGTGTGGCGGCGCGCACGGTGCATGCGTTGACGCGGAGTGTGGGTGTGGAGGAGGCGAGGGCGACGGCGAGGTGGATGGCGGCGCGGCCGGATAAGAGAAGGGTCAAATGGGGATTCAACGGTGAGTATGGGAGCACGATGATTAGTGCGTGGAACAAGTTCGATGTGTATGCGGGCGCGGCGTTTGTGGAGGGCAGGCCGCCAGTGCTGGTGGCGCCGCCGTTTACGCCCATTTCGTTGGTGGATGGGTTGGGGTATTATTTGCCGACGCAGGAGCAGGATGGCGGGATCGATTTGTATTTGGCGCTGAGTACGCCGGTTTGGGGGGTGTTGGAGGCGGATGAGGTTTGGAGGGCGTTTCGGGGGTGATGGTCGGGTGGGAGCGGGGAGAAGGGAGGATGGCTGAGGGTTGTTTGGCTATTTGATAGCGCTGTTCTTGTGCAATAGAAGTGAGAAGAAGCTGTGGTAGAGTAGAATTTTCGCCGGGTAGGACTAAAGGGGTTCATCAAAGGCTCGCAAAGTCTATACGAACGAGCTTACATCGAAGGGCGAGACCTCCTACAGGTTTGAATAACGCTAAAGCCTGCGTTTAAAACACCTGGAAAAGGCAACACATCTGTCTGTGTGTCAATCAGATGATTCCCTCTCGTTTACACAGGCCGCTCAGGAGGTAATGAGATTGAATGCCGTTGGAATATGCTACATTGCACTGTTGTGTATAAACGTAGATCTATCGTCCTTGCTCACCAAAAGTCTCGCCTCCATTCTGTTGCGGGGAGAACCAAACGTGTTGATTCAGTGCATTTCACATTCAATTTAACCTTGCTATATTGCTACCTATGCCATGGCCATTGCACCTAAGAATCAGTAACTCCGAGAAGAGTCTCAGGCCTGAGCTCGGTGATGCACATCTTAAAACAAGTTGGTGCGACTACGTCTTCTTTGCTCCCCGCTGCTTCAAAAACGCCACAATCTCCTGATGATCAATATAAAAGAGCCACCCCAACCCCCGCAGCTGCCTCGCCGTGGGCGCAGTGGCCCAGCTTTCCGCGAGATCAGCCTGGACCCCCGCGAGATGCTCGACCTCCTGAAGCGGCGTCCTCCCTGCCGCGTTCTTGGCCTCGATGTCCGCTCCCTTTTCCAAAAGGTACTCTGCAGCCGCAACCTGGTTGTGCGCAGCCGCGGCGTGCAAGGGCGTGGCGCCCGCGTCGGCGTACCAGTAGCGGATGTAGCGCGTCATGTCCACCCCGTTCGGCAGGTCGACGGTCGCGCCGGCTTCTTCCACAAGGTACTTGGCCTTGTCGATGTAGCCGCACCGCACGGCGTAGTGCAGCGCCCTGGAGCCGTCGACGTCGGCGCCGGCGGCGACGAGGAACCGCATGATGGGGATGGTGCCGTGGGAGACGGCCCGGCAGAGGCAGTGTGCCTGGTCGCGGACGTTGTCTTCCGGGTGGTTCACCATGGCGCCGCGCTCGATCAGCCAAGCTAGGAAGTCTTCGGTACAGCCGATGCTGCCCAGGGCGCGGTGCAGGACGCCGCCGACCATGTCGTCGGCCCCGTTGATATCGAGGCCTTGGTCGAGCATGAGCTGCACGCAGGGCTTGGACCGGGCTTGGGCCGCGTCGAGAAGGATCATCCCACGGGGCTCCAGGTCAGAAGGCTTGCAGTTTTGCAGCAAGTATTGGAGCAGGTCGGCTCGGCCGTGTAGGGCTGCTTGCCCGGCCATTGACATGTAGCGGTATTCGGAGGACCATGTTGAAGCGAGCGATAGAACTGTTTCGAGAGGCTGATCTTTGCAAGCCTTGAGAACCTCCTCTCCAGTAGCCATTTCCTGGCTAACCTCCTCTCGAGTCGTCATTGTATTGATGGTGCGGTGCGGGCTTGGAATCGTGATGTAAGACCAAGTTCAGAGAGACGACGTGAAAAGATTAATGCTGTGAGAGAAGCAAGCGATAGCGACATCTTTTCACCTTAAAAACGTAGCGGCACAGCCATCTTCTATTTTCGCCTTGTAGCAGCTGGACGTTGATGCCTAGAAGATGTGCTGTGCCGCCCACAGCCCACGGACCCAGATCGGCGAGCGAAACACGACGTGATTGGTTGGCGAACTACATGAACCTTATTCATGTTCCCCATACCTCGTAATGGCCCGATTCGACCGTGTTGATCTACTAACGAACCGCCTTGTCCGACCGATTATAGGAAAAGCGAGGCACAAGAGACTCCGACTCCGAAACCAACACCAACAACAACACCTTTAGTTTTCGGACGGAATGATATCAAATGCAATGCGGCTGTGGCATAGATTATGCAAAGGCTTGCAACTTCTGTCTAAGATAAAAAAGGTCTGGAAAGTAAGGTTGAAGAGCACATCAGCAACACAAAGCAAACCACTCCAGCACCAGCCTTTACAGCAAATCGTCCACTGCAGCTCATATTATTTACAGTACCTCATATCTCCCTCCCTTACCATCCTTGATTTTATATTCGACTCAATACCCAATCCGAACACCAAAACACGACACAATGCTTCCATCTCTTGTGCCTATCACGCTTCTCGCTCTCCAGAGTGCAAACTTCGTCCTCGGAGGGCCGATCCAAGCCCGCAACGACCCGCCGTGGGACACACCCTCGGAGAAAAACATCAGACAACGGATCGACGCATACGACGGCGACGAATTCGAGTACGTCTTCTACCTCGGGGCGATGCCGAAGGACGCCGCCAAAGCTTGGATCAACACGAGGCCGGAGTCGAACCCCGCCATCACCCTCTGGGAAACGGACGACGGCCAGCTTACCAATAAGGACCTCTGGAAGGACGCGCAGGAGGTGCAGCAGAAGTGGTGCGTCGAGTTCGCCAAGCAGGCGCGCGGCACCGCCTGGGTCATGTGGAAGAACGGCGACAAGATCCCCCGGAACGAGGACAGCTGGTACACCAGATTCGAACGGCCACAGTTGGAGGGCAGGGCCAAGGGCCCTGGCCACGACCTGGAGGAGCTCATCCAGATCAACATGCAGAACACCAAGGAAATCTACCAGATCAACCCCGTCGACGTGAGGGACTACAAGGGCAAGCAGTGCAAGTGGCACGGCACCGCGCCCGAATGCAACGCCAAGTGCCCGGATGGAACGAAGAAGATTACCGAGAGCAAGTACGGCGACGATCCCGACGCCAAATGTGAGGGGGATGGCCGCAAGGTCTTCTGCTGCAAGGATGACTGATTTCATTCTGGTGTCTGGACGGCAGATGTGGAAAGAGAAGGGGAGGGGATGGGGCTCCAGCACAACACACATGCGCGGGAAGGAGATCTATGTATTCGTCCACATGAAGCTCGGCATGGGATGCCACTGCCCCTTTGTGGGTTTTGAATCCATCATTAAACTCTTTCAAGTCAAATTTGATTATCTCGACCGTTTTTACTGCACTGTCTTTGTCCTTTGTGGCCAAAAAATGTAGATGGCAACGTTATCGTCAACGAGAACTCGGTGATATTGCTTTTATCCTACGAAGACTATATATAAGCCTTAGAGGAAGGCTTTTGAGTATCTACTCGTCTACCTGAAGCTTTGCATCCAGGTCTGCGAGATAGTAGTCACAATACTGTAGCATCGAGTCGAGCTGTGTGATCTTTTCCTCATTGTTCGAGATGGTAAGTTGGACAATCGCGTTTTCCCGGACGGAGGGTCGCCCCGTGTTCCACAGCTGCTTTTTTTCCGAGTAATGACCCCACGTTGTGTCCCATAGCATTCCCTTCTCACAACCATGTTCGGTGAACATAGCCATATTTCCGAGAACATGCCCAACGGCCGTACACGTGAAATGCTCTATACCAAGTTTAGCCGCAATCGAAAAGACATTTGCAGCATCCGCTTGCTTCTGAGTAACGAGCCTCGGTTTTTTCGGATCGCCACCTTTGTTGTCGTCACCCCGTGTCGTTCCTTTGCCATCTTGACCACCACTTTGTGTACCTTCGTTTTCATCGCCACGGCTCTGTGGTGGCTTACTTGTTATTACCCTGTGTCGAGTTAGCGTCTCTCTGATACATATCTGGCAGACCCATACCCTTTAGCACCCTGAACAGCAGCGGCTCCGAGGCCAGTCGTAGTTGCCGCCCCACCTGACTTGACGGCTTGAGCCAGGGCATATTTTCCGCCGGTTTTCATCAACTCTTTGCCTCCGTCTTTGAGAAGTTCCGAGCCGATGGTCCTCACAGCTTGACCTCCGCTACCCGCCATGCCGCTGACTGCACCAAGAACGGTATCGGTGATGAGGCGCGTGGGAGACAAGTCACCCGTATCGCCTCTGACTTTGTCATCTTTGATGTGTGATGCTATGCCATGTTCGGCAAGTGCCCCAAGCGGAGCGGCCAAAGCGGCAACAGCGGTTGCTCCAGGAGGGCCAGCCCCAACGAACCCCACCGTTGCGGCGGCGGCGGTAATCAATGAACCAGTAGCTTTTGCAGCCGCTCTTTTGGCCTCCTCTGTATTACCAGCTGCTGCTTGGATCGCGGCGGTTACATGACCGACTATTGGGATCGATTCCGCTACTCGAGTTACAGCGCCGTCTTTAGAGAAAGCTTCAGGGATCGTGTCCGTAAAGAACCCCTTGACGTCGTCGAAGAAACCCATGTCTATCTCGTGTCAGTCTGGTCAAAGAACGAAAAATATCTTATAACCTACCGTGCGGTAACCGGTATGAGAAAGTTGAAATGTTTTTGATGATGGAGTGGATTTCTGGAAAATTTGGGTCCAGTAATTGTGGGCAATTGACGGGTCTCAAAGCTTGAGAAAGCTGAGATAGAGCTCGGTTTAATAGGTTTCTTGGTTCTAGTTCCTTTGGCCGCAACTTGAAAGAAAAGGAGTCATCGCACGCACGCTATCACTGACTATACTTCCACTGGAAAAGAAAAGAGCAGCTGAACATCCTTCCAGATAGAAGGATTCATAGCTGACCGGAATTGAAGATTGCTTGGTCAGCACGGCCGAGAAGGCGAGGGTGGTAGTAACGTTACCGTCTTCCCCTCCTCCCTCTATCACATGGAGACAACATTACCGAGACTATTGAATATTTCTTTTGCACGCATCGATGACTAATAGTGTCAGGATATAAAGGACAGGCTGCGCGCACTGTAATCAGTGCAGCGCTGTGCTTTTTGCTTTGCAACAAATAGGCCAGGCCAAGCTTGGCGCTTACGAGCCAATATAAACGCCAAGTACCGAATTGGCCGCATCCGGGCGCTACGTCACCGCCGCAAAGTTGCCTACTCCGGGTGGCGTAACGGTCGCATCACCCGAAATTTACAGGTCTTGCCCCGCAGTGAGCCGCTGCGCTAACAACTACCCAAGCGCGCCCGCAGCTTCCATACCCCACGATACCTTGGTCGGGGTCGTAAGCGCATCCCACCGAGCTGGACGGCGTGAGCCAGAGTCTAGCCCGGCAACTAGCTTATGCATAAAGTAGCCCTAATTATAAGCTAAAGCAAGCCATGACGGCCGCGAGGTATTCATTTGCCCAAGGGTTTACCCTCCTCGTCCGTTTATCCAACAGCAGCACTAGTCTACGCCGCGGACTTAGATTGCTGTTCTCGCGATCCGCTTGCAATTATGGTCAAAACTTGAGCTACCTAGGTGAAACAGGGTTAGTAGCTCCCAGATAAGAATTTGGCACATGCTTAGAGTGCTGCTACAGAGAGAGCTCCGCTTGCTATATTTGCCCGTCGTCACGTGCGTTTATCACCGCTGATGAAAAACGGGTAGGAGGATTGGGAACCTCGAGTGATCCACCACAATCTTAGTACTACTAACGGAGGGACAGCTCTAGCAACCCCAGCCATTCCTCAGCATGGTCTGGATCTTTCCCTCCACCTCCGCCATATTCGACGCCGCCGTCCCCGGCCCGCTCGGCCCAGGATCATTATACGGCTGCACCACCCTCGCCTTCCCCTTGGTAACCTCGACCACGATCCCGCCCTCGATCTTGATGTCGTCTTCTTCCCCCGCACACGGCCCGACAACGCCGCTACTACTCATCCCGTCCCTCTCCACCAACGCGCACATCACCTCCGCCACCTCCGCCGGCTCGACCCACACGTCTTTGCTCTCGTCCACCATGGCCAGCTTCTCCGCATCATCCGTGTACAGCGGCGTGCGCACCAGCCCCGGCGCCACCGCCGCGACGCGGACGCCCACGGCGCCGACGTCGCGCAGCGCGCGCACGAAGCCCGAGACGGCGTGCTTGCTGGCGTCGTACAGCGGGGTGGCGAGGCTGGTCGCCTGCGCGCTGGTGCTGGAGACGAGGATGAGGGATTTCGGCGCCGTCATCGACTCCTCGGGGGTTTCGGCCTCGTTGTTGTTGTTGTTGTTGTTGTTGTTGTTGTTGTTGTTGTTGTTGTTGTTGTTGTTGTTGTTGTTGTTGTTGTT
>JAJMYO010000234.1:0-50893 GCA_023087385.1 Diplodia sapinea | reverse complement strand
CCCGGGCATGGGGGGGGTGCAACCCGGCATCGTCGCCTTCAATTCGACATATTGCCCCCCCCCCCCCCCCCCCCCCTTTCCTTTCCATCATTCTTCCTTTCTTTCCCCACGCGCCGTAAATGCGTGCGTGCATAGTACGCGTCTATCTCGCGTACTATGTGTGTATGTGCGTTCCCGTGTTTCCATGCAAGGAGAGACTTGGGGCCTAACGCTCGTGTCAACGGACCAACCAAGGGCGATCAGCTCAGGTCAGGACAGGGAAACAAAGCCGCAAGCCAAGGTACGTAATGGGACCATCTCACGAATGAAACTTTGACGGGTGGATGACTCCACACCAAATCATCACACTACACGCCACATTTTTCTTTACCTTTCCAACCGGGATCGTATACATGCATGTATACCCGCTCCGAACAGAAGCCGTGCGATCCGTTGATAGTGGCTGCTCTGCTTCTGGCCACAATCCTTCCGTGGCTCGGAATTAGAAAGCTGAATGAGGAAGAGAAAAAGCGAAGTCACGGAATGTTCCTTCCCTCCCCCTCTGGATGAAGGGGCCAGGCGGCCACCTCAGGTCGACCTTTTCTTTGAGAATTTTATGGCGTCAGTGGTAGAATGCCACGGAATTTGGTCCTGATGGAAACGGTCCCCTTTTTTTGGTTTCCCCGCGAGAAATAAAATAGAGAACCGGACCCCCTGTACCACACATACTTTTGCCTTTTCCTTTGTGGATCCACGCGAGGAGAAGAAACAATGAAAACGGTGCGAAGGGCAGAAGAAGAGTATTGTTCCCTTTGTGTCTCACTTCTTAGCCGTTCGAGATGGTGCCACCTTGGAAACAAAGGCGATCCGTCCACGAGTGTACCGGTATATTTGCAATGGGGACAACCGAGATGTCTGTGTGGAAGTAGAAGCATGTGTCAGCATGATGTTTCATTGTGGAGAACAAATACATAGATTTTTTTTTTTCTAAACCGGTTGTTACCCGCCGGCTGCCACGATACAAGAACGAGTTGGCATTTGTATAAGTATGTTTTGCAGAGATTTGTGCAAGCCTTCTGCAAAGTCTCACCTACGGCAGAATGCCGGTCGACTACGTGCTGGATTGGAGCGACAGCAGATGGTTTGACAACTCCCCTTGTTCCTGAATCATCGGGACTTGAAGATATGAGATTGCCAGCTGCCCGTAGTTTGCATGACTGCACAGCCGAGTGAGGCGGCAAACCCACACTTACGAACGCTCAGTATGTCCTACTTGCATCGGCAAGTAATGACAAGTAACTTGTTACAGGAAGAAATCTACACCTGCTTCGAGGATGCTCTACGTTGTATAATGGAAGTGCTGAAACTTCCAGTGGAATGTACTTTCGGTTGAACTATTTGGCTACGCGTAGACGCCCAGTATCAACTGTGTTTGACATAGATCTCGATGCGCTATGGGGCATCGGCGGACGTCGACACTGGTTAATAAACTCACGCAGGGAAGTCCAGATCCGGGTGGTAGTACGTATGTACTTTCATCCAAACGTAGCAGCTGCCCATCCTCATCACTCACATAAGCCCTGGTGTGATTCTGTGCACCTCTCGGTAGCCAACAACGCATGCGAAGGCTGAAATGCTAATTTTTCGACATGTTTTCGGCGGCTGAGGGATAGAGGCATTTTCTGTTGGCGGCCACGTGCGAGGGCTGTTTTGGTTTCTTTTCTGGCTGGAATGAAGGCTTGAGGGGCTACCTCTGGTCTGACGAATATTTGGGAACTATCATTTTGAGGGTAGATTGGAGGGTTCCGTGGTTGTTGGGTGAAAAAACACGGTGATGTTTCGGGCGGCTCCGACAGCGAAGCTCGTGTTTGGCTGATTGCGGCGCCTCTCGTGCAACCATGGACTCTCTCGGGCTCCTTGGCCCCTCGACAACGCTGATCACGACCCGTCTCCAAAAGCAAGTTTTTCCCTCGTGTTGCGCTGCGACCGTGGGAAGCCTCAGCTGATGGGAGAAAGAGGCAGAGCTGATGAGCTGCAGCGGCCTGAGGTCAGCCGTGGATCTGCGTCCACGAAAAGTTCTGCTGGCCGCAGCGACAACCACGACCTGCTGGTCAAGCCGACAACCATTACTCCGAGCCTTGGCCTTGGCCTTGGCCGCACGCCTCCCCCTCCCCGTCCATGAACAGCCTCCGCCCTGTACCACCACCTCGCTTTTCCCTCATTACCACACGATCCTCGGTTGGGGATCCACTTGTGCCCGCTTTCCTAATTTGCCCGCCTTGCCCGCTCCCCACTTCCCGGCGGCTAAGGGAGCCACGAGCAGGCAGTGATGATGAGTCCACCAGAATCTGGATTTGCCATCCATCATCTAGCGCCCTGGTGGTCGTCGGGCAGCAGCGACCGCCGCGGTCGCGCCTCGCTCAGCTTACACAACCAGCAGCGCGATGACGATGGCAACTTTTAGCCCGTTGCTCTTTTTTTTTTTTTTTTTTTTTTTTCCTTCCCTTCTACTCGTGCTGCTCGCGCGCATCTTTTGCCTAGCTCCGACTGATGAGTCTTCCGCTCCGATTGTAGCAGCAGCAACCGCAGGCAACAGGCAAAACCCATGGTGACGCGCAGTGGTCGGGTATGCTCGCCACCAGAAGGCAGCTAGAAATACTGCGAGTTGCTTCTTTTGGCGTGGGAAATGTTTCACATTGCGGCTGGGGCTGGGAAAGGCAGGAGGTGGGAAAGAAGCGAAAAAAATAGGTGACTGGGTGGTGGCCGGGGGGACTGGGGGACTGGGGGAACGAGCTCCGCCCCGCTTTGCCGCCTCCCGCAGTGCAGTCTGAAGAGCGCCGCTGATGATGTGATGGAATGCGCTGAGATGCAGCATAGCGCAGCTTAGTGCAGTTGCGTCCGTATGGATGAGTGTCGTGGTGCAGAATTTAGCAACACGGCTTCGGGGCTTGGGCGAGGGCGAGGCTTGGAACGTTCCGTTTTCAACTCTTCGAACGACGTCGGCCGCAAGCGAGATTCGGCATAGCGCCGCTTGCGAAATGCGTCAGACGGTGTTGGCAGGAGGCGAGATGACGGTTGTGATGGCGTTTTTCCTGCTCGTGGTGTTGGAGCGCCGAACGGTTGGACCGGTCGTAAGGATATCATTCGTGGCACGCCGTGGTCAGCTGTTGCTGTGAGAATGGCTGCTTGATGCTCAATGCGGTTCCCTCCTCACCGGTGCCCGAGACGCCAGATTCGGCGGTCCGACGCTCCTCGTGACTGTGCCGGCGCGGTCTGTCGCAGAGCGGCCTGGCGACGGCTACCTGCTGGCGTGTGCCGGGCCGCAGGAGTGTGAGGGAGAAGGGAGGCTGAGGCTTCGTCCACGCTTAGGCTCGGCAGCTCGCGGCTGCTTTCGCACGGCTCGCATCACGTCCATCTCACATATGCAAGGCATGATGATGGCTGCCGGCATGCCATGAGGGTGACGATGCTGACATTGATCTTCGAGAAGGCTTCCACCCGCAGGGCACCGGGCAGCGGGAGTGCTGGGGGTTGGCGCACGCCGACGAGCCATCACCACAGGGTCCACGCGCTAGACTCGTTATTACTGTTCATCTAACCATCCAATCTGTTCGAGAATGCCGCGCGGTAGCGACCGCTCCGAACGAGCACGGATTCTGCACTGCGCTGGCCCGTTAGGCCGTCTCTCCCGCCATCCCCGGTTGACCGATCTTCTAAAAACAGCGGAGGTCAGGCGCAGGCACCGCGAGCCCGGGAGAGCGGTCGGCGGTCGCGGCCTTTCCAGAAGTCGTATTTGGCCGACCGAGAGACAAAAATGGGGTTGGCTGCTGGCGAAAGCCAAGCGGCCCGCTGGCCGGAGGCATGCTCGTGCTCGCTGCTGCTGGTCGGCCGACCTGCAGCTCGATTCGAGGCGGGTGGACAGATGGGAGATGACCAGACACGGCCTCCAGCGCCAATGGGCGGGCGGCTTGCCGGGAATGCGACGCTGACTACGCAATTATTCCAGCCCGTGGCCGGACCCTGTTGCCGCTGTCGCCGCCGCGAAGACGTCAGGTCGAAGATCCTGCCCGAACGGGCGTTCATGCGCGCCTTTGATGGCAGCCTCCGGCCTGTTCCTCTGCTGTGTGGGCGAGACCGCGCTGCTCAGATCACCATACCGCTGTTCCCGCCGACAGGGCGCGCTCCTGCTCTGGGGCTGGGCGTGCAATTTGCAGCAATTTGCAGCCGGTCTGCTGGTTGCAGCAGCCCGGCAGACATTTGCGCGCCGGCTGCGCGGTGCTGGCGGGGGTGGTGAGGGTGCTGTGTCTGGAGTTATGAAGGGCCTTGTGGCCTCGAGGCTCAAGCCAGGGCCGCCTCCACAGGCGCTCGGGCCTGCCTCGTGCGTGGATCGCGGAATAAAAATCAATACCTCCCAACGAATCTTTGCGAGCCGCTGGCGCGCACCGGGCGAATGAAACATCGGTGGAGGCGCTCAGGGCCAGACTGCCCGACACAACGTGGCTTGGCCGCAAAACAGGTGGTGCAGCGAGATATGACGCCGGCGGAAGCGACCGGGCGCCGCGGGTCGAGTCGATGTGATTCGCAGCCGTTGCAGTTGCCACCTGGGGCAGCCCGGCTGATGACGCTGGCTGCGGTTTTCTCTGTGATCGCCGGCTGCGTGTGGTGCCTCTGCATCGCCGTCGCGTCTGACTACGGAACAAGCCTTACCTTCGGCGCTCCGGCCGCAGCGGTGGTCACGCTCGAGGCGCAGACCACCCTACCGTTCCCATGCAGCCACCGGGCAGCGACTGACTCTTGCAATGCGTGCTCCTTGCCGCGGCGCGTGTGATTGCGGACGTTGTGGGCGAGACCCTGCAAGATTGCAAGGACGCCTAGTAGATTCTACGCGCCGGGGCTGCTAGGGGCGTGGAGGCGCTGAATAATGAAGGGCGCGGAGGCCCGTAATAATGCAGGTGCACAAGGGCCGGTATTGTAGAAATGAACGACGGGGACCGGGCGTGAGAGGCGGGCACGAAGCCGACGTGGCAGAAACCAGCGGCGGCGCCTGCAGCTGGGCCGCGACGCGTCTGGTTGGTTGGAGGATTTCGCTCGTAAGGGGTGGAGCAGCAAGCTGGGAGTGCCGCGGTGACGGACCCAAAGAAGGACGCCAAAGCCACGGGCTAGCGTGCGCTCCCTGGACGGGCGTGCCCTGACAATACTGTCACCTCTCCGCCCATTTCTCTTCGTCGTCCATCTTCCCTTTTCGCCTCCCCATCCCACTCCGCGCCCCGGCGAAGCGCTCCCTCTCTTCAACCCCTCGCTCGCCCCCGTCTGCCGAAGCATTTGCGTCTGGCCAGCCGCTGCCGCACTGAGCCCGCCACCTGCGCAGCGCCCGAAAACTTGCCTGTCGAGACGTCCTGCTCCGTGCATCGCGGCCGCCCTCGAGCCAAACCGCCCGTCGCCTACTTCCCGCCTCCTGCCTTGCGTCTGGGCCGCCGTAAGGAAACCGCGACGCAACACACGCCTACGCCTGCACCCGCTGTCCGCTGTCGTGTCCGCGTCGACGCCGTCCACCTCTGGATTGCTCACCACCGGCCCACCCGCTTGCCGCCATTTTAGGAGCTTGCTATCCGCATTGCAAACCGCTGCTTTATTCCCTTGCGTTTCCTCTTCGCATCTCGCCCTTATTGCTCTGAGCGTTCCGCGGTCCACATCGTCGTTCGTAGCCCAGCAGGCCACGACCGACCGCTCGGTCAACCACCTCACCGCGACGAGCTATTCACTTAGATTCGTCCCGGCCGACGGATTCGCCCCCTTCGCGGCGCTGAACCTCCTTCAAACCCTTCCGCCGACTCACCGTCGCTGCCTAGACGCGTCCGCAGCTTGTCCTTCCAGCTCGCGCCGTCATCCTTCACCTCCAACCACGCCAGACTTTTCGCTCGGCCGCGTCACGTCCAACCACCGCCACTGACAAAGTCATCGGTGTTGCGGGTCATCTAAGCAAAGCCACAGCGTTTAGTCCGCCAGCAACTTTTTCCAACCCGGCCAGCTCAGCGACAACTCACCGCGCATGAGAGCCAGCTACTAGATCCTCTGGTCAGGTTCGCTTTCAGAGCATTTGCTCGAATCCCCTTCGGTCGGAAGTAAAAGAGGCGGTCAGTTTCCCCCACCCGCGCATTGATCGACGCGCCACTGACACTTTCGATCAGGGCGAATTCGCACCGACTCTTTTATTTCTTTGCGACTGCGAAGTCCAGCATGCCTTCTTTCTACCGCCCGCCGATGCCTCGGCAGCTGCCTCTCTCGCCGCCTGAGTTCATCCCTAGCTACAACAGCAACGGCTGTGGAGGTATGCATTACCAGCAGAACCCCTACGCTGCCCAGCACGGCGTCGCAGGCCACGAGGAACCTCGCTACGACTTCACAGAGCGCTACGGCCACAACTCCGGCATGGCTGCCCCGTCAATCATGTACCCTCAGCATGGCGCCTACCAGAGTACCAATCCGTCCGGCCTCCAGCCTCCTCACTATTACGATTCCGTCGGCGCCTCCATCCTTCCTCTTCCGATGCCCGAGATGGAGATGCACCGCCAGATCCAGCACGAGCAGCAGCGCGTTGATTCGCACATGAAGGAAGAGAAGCCCGTTGGCGGCGTCTCCGCCAAGCTCGACTACGACATGGAGACGATGACGGATTTCGTGTCTGAAATGGCACAGGGAATGTATGCTCTCTTTTCGTCCCCGATCTGCCTAGCAGATATTGACCTCATGCGAAGCATCCAACCAGGTCGTCCGTCTACTCCGTCGTTCCGGAAGTGGGTCCACCAAGTCCTCTGCGCGACGCGCCTTCCTTCCGCGACGATCCTGCTCAGCATGAACTACCTGTCGATCCGCATGGACATGCTCTCGACGGGCACGCCCTTCAAGAGCAGCGATTCGCAGGTCTACAGGTTCCTGACCACTGCCCTGATGCTGGGAAGCAAGTTCCTCGACGACAACACGTTCATCAACCGATCGTGGTCTGAGGTCAGTGGCATCAGCGTCACGGAATTGAACCAGCTCGAGAGGGACTGGCTTGTTGCCCTTGGCTACAACCTCCACCGCGAGCCGACCGAGTCGCGCGGGTTCAACTCCTGGCTCGACCACTGGAAGGAGTACGAGGCCCGTGTTGCCGCTCGCGCCGCTAACACGACCAAGTTGGCTCCCATTAACACCAGGGTTCAAGGCAACCTCAACCGCTTGCGCTCGATGCCCAAGCTGCCTTCGCCGGTGTCCAACCAGTGCACGTACGCCAAGTCACTGTCCTCGTGCGACTCTTTCTCCCAGCAGGGCACGCCTGGCTACACTCAGTTCGACCCTTGGCACGTCTCGCGTTCCGCGAACGAGCGTTCCCCTCCGCACACTCCGGAGTACTATGGCGGCCCTGGCACCTGGGCGCCCCCGGATGGCTACGCCCGCCGTAGCGTGTTTGGGTTCCCTCCCTTCCACCAACTGCCCAGTCCTCAAGAGCAGGCACCCATGTTCCCTCACGCGTACGCCCACTACGGACAGCACATGTGGGGTGGCCACGGTGCCGGCTGCAGCTGCCTCTACTGCGCACGCCAGCACCCTTCGTACTTCATGGCGCCCGGATTCGGTCCTCAGTCGGTCACGGCGTAAATGCAGCCACGATCTGCACCATCGGCCGATCCGTGCGCACCGTTTGTCTGGCAGCTGGAATTTGACCAGCGGCCATGACACATTATCTTGTTTCTTCACTGGCTTGCACCGATTTGGCACGGAAAAGTTTCTCGGGGATCGACACACAAAAGCACTTGCGCATTTCCTGATTCCCCCTTCTTAGTCTTTTCTTACTGTTCATATTGGGGATACCCTGCGCGCGTTTCCCCCACGAAGACACGCTCCAGCGGACGCGGATCTACACTTCGGATTTCCTGTTGCAGTTCCGGCACGCGTTTCCCCCCCATTGGTTTTTCACGAAAACACGCATCCGTCCCGAAATTGCGCCTGGCTTCTGGCTTGTATAGATTTCCTTGACGAGGTTCTCATTTTCTTACGGGCTGCATCCTTTGCAGCATTTTTTTTTTTTTCATTCTCGTTGAATTCTCTTCAGCGACTAGACTACGGACTTGGCTGGTGGAAGGCATTACCGGAAGGGTGTTGGCTGGGATCTTTGCTTGTTTTTTTCTGCTTTCGGGGTCTTCTCGGCATCATTCTTGCGCCCTTAAAAATCTGCTGTTCGCGCCGCGCCTCGCAGCCGGTCTGGGCTTTGGCTCAGGCGCGCCTAGCGCTCTTCTTCTCCATCGCGGACGGTCGCCGGCCCCGCGACACCTAGTGGGACCGCCTCCATTCCTTCGACCCTGGGCGATCCTCCGGTCACTCGCCTTTACACCTTCTACACGTTTACGACTTTACTTGATCGATTCTTCGGCGGACCTCGAGTTTTTTGCATGGCTGGGAGGTTCGATTCGTTCTGCTTTGATTGTAATTAATGGCATTGATGGTTGCCGGAGGAGGGCTTTCATCCTACAGACTACTGCACGCTGCAAATACCCAAACCACAGAGCCCACTTGTTTTCCGGCTTCTTTCTTATTTCTTTGGCTTGGAATTAATTCAGGAACATATCAAGACGGTGACGGCATTACAGCGAATGCTTGGGGCAGGGATTGGGTTCTTTTTCACTGACTTGACCGAAAGTAAAAAAAGGAAAAAATCACAAAAAAGCCATAGCGAAAGACAGACTGCTTCACTACACAAGCACTTGAGAATACAAAACAACACATTGAGCCTTCTGCCGGGCAGCCGGCAGGAGGCGCACCACAAAACCCCGACTGCTTTGATTGTTACATGTGATGTGTCTGTGCCGTGTTGGCGTTACGGACCCTCGTTGTTGGCGGGAACTTGCCGTCGCAGCCCGTGATGCAGACGACGTCAAAGGGATGATGGTGTTTCATCGACATTGAGCGCTTCATCTCCGAACCGAGGCAGCGTTGGTCGACAGAAATCATCGAAGGGAGATTGGAACTTTCTCGACCACCGGTAGAACCGAGGGGCGATCGTCCGTGTCTCAGCCCGACGAACGTCGATCGGGCTGATGAATCCTGCTTCTTCTCGCGTACGTGTGCGAGTCGGCCGGCCAAGCTGCGCACGTGTGTGTAATTTTGATGTGTGTGAGAGAGAGACAGAGGTTGCATGCTAAGCCCCGTTCGAACCACCATCCTTGTCGGTGTTCTTTTTATTGCTATCACTCTTGATCCATCCGTGCCGTGCCGTGCTGTGCCTTGCACTGCTGCCACTGCCACTGCCACTGCCATGCAAACTTTCGGGAGCTTTGGGGAGTCGTCCGAACTGCGCCTCGCCCGGCCGCCCGTGCCGCCCTGCTTCGTACTCGCCGTCCCTTGTTCAGTCAGGCCGCCGCCCGCCGCCGCTGCCCGAATATCTCCCACCACTCTCCGCTGCCCGTAGACCAGTCGGCGCTCCGCCCGGGCCGCGTCTCCTTCTCACAGGTGCCGTCGCGTGTGGTCATGCACGGCGTGCCAGTAATGGTACTGTACTTTTGGTTGACGCGAAGCGGCCGGCGCAAGCCGGTTCGTATCCTTACTTCTTCCAATGGCGAAAACAGCTCGGCTGCCCGGTGATGTGATGCGGCGGCCCCAATTCGTTCGCGGCACACAAGGGGAGTTCGCCGTTTTGCGGAGCGGTTTTGCCCGCTCTTCTCTACTGCAGTGGTAGTGTCCCGTTGTTGTTTGGGGTTCGGGCAGAAATGCGGCGGGTGTGGCTTTTGCCCTTTTTTCCCCCTTTACTTCCTCCTGCCAGGCCAGGGAAGGGGCGGGCGGTTTCGTTCGTCTGGATGGTGGGGGTGGGGGTGGAAGTCGGCCTGTTGCTGCTCTTTCCGGTGAGCTGCGTCTGAATGGAGGGGTTGATCGACGCTACATACAACACTTTTGGCCGATGACCACCACGCATGGCGGTTTGTATGATGCCAAGATGTCGTGTCGAGCGCTGTCTTTGACGACATGCCAGCACGATCTACGTTTGTAGGAGATGGGGGAAAGCTAGGTTCCGATTGGATTGATGCCTCTAGCAGTAGTAGTCGAGCTGCTTGCTCCCCAGTCTCGATCCAGGAAAGGAGGGTATGAACGGGCACCGGTGGGTACGTACTCTCTTTCCCCGCACGCATCAACCACTCACTCCACACGCTCCTACTCTCCACTCCTGTTTCATTGCTCTGATGTGTTTGCCAACAAGAAGATCTACAGGCGAACGACGCCGCCGCACGTGGAGCCGGCCGTTTCCCATAACTCATCATGACGTTTCCCTCGTTCTCCCCCCATCCAGATCAGCTCCGCCTGGACCTTGATCCAAAATCTCCTTCAACGTCGTGACCACACCTCCTCCCGCCGCCCCTTCGCCTCCTCTTCCGCTCCCACTCCTCTCCGCATCACCGCCGCTCGTCCCGCCACCAGCCATCACTCGACCGACACCACCCATACTAGCAGCCTCGCCTCCAGCGCCGCCGCCGCCGTTGCCGCTCTCCAGCCCCCCGGTGCCACCAAAATCGTCCGCCCGCACCGGATGCAGCGCCAACCCGCCCCTTCCCCTCATCGCATCCCGCAGGTCCGCCGTCGTCGACGATGAGCCGCCGCCGCGCACCCAGGAGGGGAGGCGGTGCCTGTTGGCGACGCCGCCGCCGCCGCCGCCATCGACAGTCGTCGTCGTCGTGGTTGTTGTCGTGGTTGTTGTCGTGGTTGTTGTCGTGGTTGTTGTCGTGGTGGTGGCGGCGGCGGCGGCGGCGGCGGCGGCGGCGGCGGCGGCGGTAGTCGGGGTGAGGAGGTTGCCGATGCTGCGGCTGGGGCGGAGGAAGTCGGGAGTGTGGGATCGAGGCGGTGGGGTGGGGGTGTGGGTGTGGACGGTCGCACTGCGGGCCAGGAGGGTGGAGGAGGCGGTTGGCTGGGGTGGCAACGAGGATGATGACGGCGGTTGTGGGGCGGGTGGTGGCGCTGCGTTGTCGTGGGCGCGGACGCCGGGGCGGAGGGCTGGAGGGGTCGAGGAGGAGAAGGAGAAGGAGGACGAGGGCGAAAGGGTGCGGGAGGGGAGGGGGAGAGAGGCGGCCGAGGTCGCCATGGGGGGTTGGACGGCGGACGTTCCAGGACCACCCTTGCTGCCTGTCGTCGCTGTGCTCTTCGTTCTTGGGAGAGACTTGGCGATGTTCAGCGGCAGCGGTGGCGGCGGCGGCGTCGCCGGCCTCGCGGCGTTGAAGGCTTGCCTGTCGTCGCGGACGTCGGTGGCGTAGAGGTTGTGCAGGTCGACGATGTCGCCGACGCGGGCCAGGCGGGCGCGCTCGGCAGGGTTGGTGCCCTGCGAGGCGGCGCGTTCCGAGGGGAGGGAGAGCTTGTACGGGTTGTTCACCGTGACGGGCGGCATGTCGACGGCGATGCCGTGGAAGCTGCTGGAGGAGGTGGTGGATGACGAGTTGCGGTGGGAAGAGCGCGAGCGCGGAAGGCGATGGCCGCCGCCGAAAAGAATGGATGCTCTGGAGGGGGCGGCGGCGGGGTTGTGGGCTGCCATGAGGGGAGTGGTGCCATTGGCGCCGTAATCTTGGGTGTTGGCCGTGCTGGGTTTGGCAGTGTTGGGACCAAGTAGGTGCCCCTCTGGCTTTTCTGGGGGTTTGAGGGAAGTCAAGGGGAGGCCGGAGCCGCGTCGGTCAAAGCGGCTGAAAGGGCGGCCAAGCAGCTCCCACCATCCGAGGAAGATGCTTGATTTGGCTAGGAGGAGGAAGTTCTGGGTACCGATGAGCTGGAAGAGGTAGGTCAGTTGTGAAGAACAGGGATAGAGGGCTATAAGGCTACTCACCGAACCCAGAAGCAGCGATCCCAATACCAAATCCTGCGAGATGGCCAGCTTTTCCGCATATTGCATACGGGCGGCCCTGTCCCCACCCGTCAACACCAAACAAGCGCTCCACGTCTTTGCTTCCGGCTCGTTGGCCTTGGCCGCCACTTCGCCGAACCGCGTGTCCTGCGCCACGAAAACGATGATGTAGAACAGCGACTCGACCGCCATCATCACCGTCAATGCTATCTGGCGCCACTGCAGTAGCATGATCCGCCTGACCTGCCGCCACGTCTTCTGCGGCCGCTCCGCCGCCAGCCCCGATCCCTCGCTTGCGAGGCTCGAATGCCCGTGACCACTACGACTACTTGCCGGCACCACCGTTTCACGTTCACTACCGCCTCCCCTCTTTCCCCGAACCAAAACTCGCAGGAACACCCACAGGCAGTACCCGGTCGTGACCCCTTGCACCAGCAACGCGGCGCCCGCGAAGCCGACCTCCCACGCCCAGAAGGTGACGATGGCTTTGTTGTGGTTTGGCAAGCAGACAAGGCCTGTGCGGTACGAGACGCCGGTCACGGCCATGCTGACGGCGGTGAAGGCGACGGGGACGACGATGCCGGCGAGGATGGAGAGGATCATGAACGGGCGGCCCGGGTCGATATCCCAGCAGACGCGCAGGTGGAGCCAGAGGGCTCGGAAAAGGACTGATACGGATATCTTTCGTCAGTACAGTGGCCTGGAGACGTGTGTGGGTAGAATATGGTGTTGGATGGGGACACGGTTGCGAACTGATGAGAAGGTAGGATCTGTTCTTCCATTACTACTCACTCCACAGTGCGGACCCCATCGCCCCGAGTAGCAGAAGCGCGCCGGTCCACGCGCACGACGCGTCCGAGCCCTGCCCGTTGGGCGTGATCCGGTCGTGGCACATGGCCGGGTCGGTGCCGAGCGGGACGACGAAGGGGACAGAGAAGAAGGTGATGGCGAGCGTGACGCCGACGGTCAGGTAGTGCCGGCTGCTGCGGCTTGGTGGCAGCACGAGGAAGGAGACGAGGAACAGCCCGCACAGCGCGACGGAGCTGATGCCGACGTAGTTGGCCACCTTCAGCCTGCGCACATAGGCCGCCGGGTACACCCAGTCTTGCACCGGGCATGGCAGGCAGCATTTTTGGCCCGGGGTCGCGCTCGGATTGATGCCGCAGAAGCGGCCTTGGATGTCTGTGGTCGGGGTTGAAGAGGTTTGGTTAGCTTTCGATCTCCTTGTCGTTACTCGTCCTCTCTAGAACAGGATTGGTGGTGAGTGGCGACGAATGAAGGAGATGGGCACCACCTACATCCTCCTCCCCGCTGGAAGTCCGCATCTGATATGAACGGTGGTGGGCATGTCGTTTCGTTGACAGAAGCCATACTGGGCCAGGAAGAAGCAGCCGTAGTCTTTCGGTGCTTTGTCTGGAGGGTGCGGCGTTGCTTTTCCTCCTTCAGCTGGAGCAACTGCGAATAGCTGTTCGTCCTCGCCTCCGCTCTCTCTTTCTCTTTCTCCTCTACCGCGAAAGGGATCCAAACGTCTAACTATTGCATCTGATGGAAGAAGGAGAAGGAGAGAAGGTTAGTGGCCGTTGGACATAAGGGACCTTTGTGTGTGCCGTCATACCTTTGTCAACCGAAAGCAGCCGCCGCCCTTTTCCTTTCTTACTTTTCTAATTTTTCTCTCCTTTATCTGCAAGGGTGTTGTTTACCGCCGTGTTGTCCGCCAAGTCCCACAAATGCCCAGCTGCCATGCAATTTTTCCAGCACACAGACAAGTTTGATCTGTGAGGGTTTCGCTAGATATGCAATGCATGACCGGAGCTGGAGTTAGTCGGATGAATTGGAATCTGTGATGGCGGTGGCCTATTAGATGGGGTCAGAGGACCAGGGGGTAAGACCATGAGGAAGTGGACATTGTCTTAATCGCAGACTGGATCTGGAGTGTCTGGCTAGATAGTGAAGATAATTCTGGCATGGGTGGGACTTCAAACATAGAGCAAGGCACGTAGCGTGACTGGGACAAATGTTTGGTACGCGATATTTGAGCGATACCCTTTCTTGGCTCTGTCCATATTTATCAATGCTAGTAGGAGATACGTTTTTGATAATATGAATCGCATGATATCGGAAGGCACGGTGATCAGTCCTTTTCCGTCGGCTTCGCATACCTAACAACTCTATCAGCAGAATGGCGGTACTCCGTCCAGCATCGTCAACAACAGACTTCGCGATGGGTTTCCCCTATTTTTCTCCCAACGATAGCAAAACAGAAAGCTTGAATGTTGTACACCACCCATCGATCTGGGGATATTGAATGCCCGTCAATCATTAGCAAAAAGAAAAAAAGTACGTTTTGCTTTCCCCGCCGCCCGCAAGGCATCAGAACGCCAAAGTGAATCTGTCCGTACCCAAATATTCGGCCCCCTAAAAGGGTTGCACCGTGACATATCAGACCGGCACGCCAGTAAAGCCAATCTTGAGTTCTTTCCTGCAGCCATCCACAGCCTCACCATGCCACCTGGTCTTCCATTCTTGCTCCTGCTCTTTCGCTTCGTCCAGTGCTTTCCGGCATTCAGGAGGCAACTCAGCAAGGATCTCATCGTTGACATTTGGAAGTCCGTTCACGCCTACGTCGTGGAAGTCACCGTCGGGACCCGGCACTCCAGCTCCAGTGATTGGTGCAGACTCGAAATAGGTGTCGACAATGAGGAAATTGCGCGCAACAACGCCAGGGACCGGCTCGAAGGCGGTCTTCCCGGACCGTTTCGCAATTACGGTCCCGTTGGTAGCGCCGTTGGTGTAAGTGCCATTGGTAAGACCAGAGGCGCCATTTGCAAGTCGCTTCTGCGTAAGCGTTGTGTCGTCTTCGGCGTCATCTTCTGTGACAGATAGCTCTTCCCAGCGGGCGTGAGTTGGCTGCATGATCTTGGGATAGTGCAGCTGGTTCGTGTGTGGATCGTATACGCCCTCGACATTAGTGCGCCGAGCAGCCACAAGGGCCGAATTGAAGCGGCTACGCATTGTTAGCGTTGAGTTTCAGCCCAAAACAGAGGCGCAAGGCGGTCTTACCTCGCAGCCCGTGCGTGCTCAAACTGCCAGTTGGCAGACGTTATATTGATCCTTCGCTTTCCTGGTACAGCTTTGCCATTGGGCATCGGGACGCTTGGGCCGCCTGTATGATAGACTGCACTAGCACCATGCCAGGCGACATACTGGTTCTTGTTGTACGGCTCACCGGGAGCGGGCAGTCTGTCGTTCGGATCCGCGATTTCACCCTCAACATGACCTTTCTCCCGCGCCGCCTTCACGTAGTAGTCATCTATGATTCGCCTTCCGCCAATGATGATTCGTGCGCCAAACTCCCTGAACACCGAGCGGGCAGTGACCACACCGATTGCACGTCCCTTGTACGAGTGCGGGATTATCTCGCGGTCGATCAGGTCGCGCTTCTCTTCCTCGTTGACGATGATCTTGTACAGTTGCATGTGCTTGGTGAAAAACAGATAGCTGTCCCTGAAGCCGCAGCATCTTGCCGGCTCAGTGGACAACATGTAGAGCTTCTCTCCGCGGCCAGTGATGGTGAAGACGCGCACGCGGTAGTCTCTACCACCCTGCAAGTTGCCCATCTTGTCGACCTTCTGCTCTCCCTCGGCGTCCTCGGGTAGTGCAACCTCATCGTCAACCACATCCATGAGATTTCCCTCTTTGTCAATGGGGACGCGCGTGACGTGCGACGGGCCTCCTCTGGGTCGTCCTCTGAAGCCGCCCGTGGATGGGCGGCCGCGACGGCGTTTGGCCGGCGTGCCCCTTTGCGAGTCGTTGTCATTGTTGGAGTCGGCATTGTCCCAGTCTGGCGGGCGGTTCTTGGGCGGGCGTCCCAGGCGGCGTTTGCGCGGGAACTGCTGTACTACGGGCGATGAACGTTCCGAGGGAGGGTCGGGCTCTGCCTCAGCTTCGGCCTCGTCATCTGGATCCTGCGCGGGCGTGGCGACATCATCATCCGCGTCCTGCTCGGCGGGCGTCTCATCGGGCGACTCCTGAGGGTCTGCATCGGACTCGGCGACGGCGGGCGTGGGCGTTCCTGGGAGCACGGTCAGTTGGGTGAAAAGATGAAGGGCTGTGGCGTTGAGTGCACTGATGGGAGTTGAGGCAGCGGCGGCTGCGCGCGACCGCCGGGGAGGCATTGCGACTGGCGAGATTGGGCGTGTGGGCGAGGCGCGGGACGCGGGTGGTCGCGATGGTGTGCGTTCTGTTGCTCGCGCGCGCGATGCTGGTCAAGACGCGGCCGGCCAGCAACTCGCAGCCGCAGCACGGCGATGGTCGGCGCCACGCCCGATGCGGATCTGAATCTTATCTTATCGGCAGCTGAGTCAGCGCTCAGAGGCGCCGCCGCCGGCAAGCGCCACCAGGGCGGTTCACGATGCCTTACTCGCGATCCCAGGAATCACATGTCTGTGGATTTGCACTGCGTCATAGCCTGGACTGCCGCTGCACGCATCCTGCAGGAGAGCTTCTCGACAAACACGGCGCCCACGCACGCCGCGGCGCGGGCGGGAAGCTCTGCGGGTGCTTCTGCAGCCGCCCGGAGCAGCTGGCTGCGGGCGCGGCGGCGCAATGCGAGTTGAGCGGCGTAGCTGGCTGCCTGGCTGGCTGCTGGATGTGCAGGCTGGTGCGCGGCTGGACTAGCTGCAGGCGATTGTACGAGGATGGGCGATGCTTGACGATCCGTCCCAGCTGTGAAACAATTCATGGCGTGACAGCAGCGCTCCTTGATTAGCGACGCAGTGAGCGCCGGTCAGCGCAGCCCACGGCGGTGGTTTCTGCTGCGGTGGGTGGGCGCTGGCATGGCCGTGGCCGCCCAAAGCGGTGGCGCGTGAAGTCACCATGGGCGGCGCTGGATGCATGCCAGGGGAAGCGGTCAGCGTTGTGGGCCGCACCCTGCATTAAACGGTGGGCGCGGTGGTTCAGGCGTCTTGTTCTTACGTCTTTCGCGCCTTTATCGCAACGCGGTGGTGGAGAGCCCGCGCGCACTTGCCCACGCCGGGCTGTCTTCATCAGCCCCACCGACTCGGAGGCCTCTGACCTAGCGCCCAATAGGCTTTGGGACAAGGCATCGGTCGTTTCTTCGGCCGGACATTTGCTCGCGCACTGGCTCACTGGCTCCCTGGGCTGTCCTGCCGGCCACGCGAGCGAAGATGACGCTGCCATTAGTACCTCTCAAAGCCGCGACGCCGCCCGCGTCCTCGAATTCCGCACCGCCCTCCCACCCGCACACTGCAAATGAGCGCCCGGCCGCACAAGCATCAGCAGCGAGCGCAGAAAACCTTCCACTTCGCCTACCACGCCCGTTATCCCGACGACTGAGTGCCTTCCACGCCCGACGCCCGGGTCACCATCTGCAGAGCTCCAAGTCTCTGAGCGCTGTACCGACGCTGTCGATCGACGACGCCGTCTTGCCGGGCCCAACAGCAGCACCATCCCCAGCGCCCCCAGCCCTCCGCCCTCCTCGCCCGCTGCGGCATTGGACCACCATGGCGACGCACGACCAGGCTCCCAGCGCGGCCACCGACCTGCTGCGCCAGGCCATGATGCAGAGGTGAGTCGCACATCCAAAAGCGGGCGCTGCTCTTGGGGCGCGCTCGCTTGCCAGCCCTTCGCACCAGCACCGATCGGGCCGAGCTGGCTGCGGGAGAGAACGAGGGTCGTTCGATTTTCGACCAGCTCTCGCCCGCCAATAGCGTTACACACGGTTTTCTTGAAATAGACTGCGCGCTGCCGTCACCGCGAGACCACGCCCTGCACCGCTCTTCCCAGCGCTCTCGCCCTCCGCATGCCGTTCCTCGCTATGCGCTTCGCTAACCGCCTGGCCGCTTCCAGCAGAGTCGGCGATGACGATCACGATCACATCGGCTCCAACAGCTCCACGCCCCCGGGCATCGAAACACCACGTCCGGACCCGACCGACAAGCGACAGCCCGGCATCCTCAGCTACTTTGGCCAGGTTCGTTCCTCTCTCCCCCCGATTCCTTCGGTCTTCCGTCCCCGCACGTCGCTGTCCGGCCCCTCTGCCTCTGCCCAGCCCTCAGAGCCCCAAGAGCCCTCAGATAGCAGCGATGCGCATCGCGGTGAAGGCGTGGAGAGAGGGCCCGCTCCAGAGCCGGCAGTGGGCGCTGCTGCCCTTCCCACTGCGCCGAGCTCGCCGAGCAAGCAGGCGGGTGGCGAGGACGACTCTCCCCCACTGCTGCCGCATGAGCGCTTATCAGCGCCGCAGAGCGATGCTTCTTTCTCTTACCCTACGCCTCCAGCCTCTTCTGCATCTTCGCTGCACAGAGTGAGCAAGGGCGAGAACAGCACATCCACGAGCGGCCCCTCTTCCCCTTCGCTGTCACAGTCTGCCGAGGACAAGAACGATTGCTCTTCTTCCGCGTCCACCCCACGAAGACAGACTTTTGCGATCTCCAACCCCGTGTCTAGCGTCACCACGACTGCTGTTCCTGCTGCACACTTCTCGACTCCTTCGAGCACTGCCCCAAGCAACCCGCCGACCACCCTCTCTCACTCTGACGTTGCCACCCCCTCCGCTTCCTGGTGTCCTACAGAGTCGTCATCGCCGAATGAGGAGGGCAAGACGCTAACTGAAAACGTGGGTGGTGCTCAGAACACTCCGCCGCAAACGCCACGGACTCAGTCTCAGGAAGGAAAGGTCACCTCAAACCCCCAACCCCAACCTCCACCTCCGCAGTCTGCCCGTAGCAGCGGCTCGACTGGAGGCTCCAACACCGGCGTCATCGCGCCTAAAGGCAAGCTGTCTGTTGTTATCACCGAGGGTCGCGGGTTGCGGCCTAGTACCGATCCCTATGTGGTCTGCCAGTTCCAATGGGCCGAGGATATTTCAGATGGCCCCAAGAAGGGAGAGGAGCCGCCGAGAGGATCGATGGCCATGATGCGCACGGACAGTGACTCCGGGAGAGCCATGGCGATTCCAATGAGGAGCAGGCAAAGCAGCAACCACGGATGGAACCCTCAGGAGTCCAGGGACCGTAATGAGATCAGCGATCCCAAGTGGGACCACAATGCCGTTTTGTAAGCGCCGACTCCGCCAATCCCCACTGAAATTCCACTAATGCCTTCGGCAGTGACGTCGTCGGCGACCACGCTGAGATTGACGTTTCCGTCTACGACAAATCAAACAACGAGGCCTTTTTGGGCCACGTTCGTTTCTGCCCCAACCTGGTCGAGTACGAGAAGCCTCTTGATGCTTGGTTCCATTTGGAACCCCGGGAAGGCGAGCAGGACTTTGTGACCGGAGAGATCCACTTGCGGGTGGACTTCCAGAAGGTCGAGAAGAAGCACTATGGTCCGGAAGACTTCCAGATTTTGAAGCTCATTGGAAAGGGCACGTTCGGCCAAGTCTTCCAGGTCCGCAAGAAAGACACTGGCCGGATTTACGCCATGAAGGTTCTCTCGAAGAAGGTGATTGTGCAGAAGAAGGAGGTCGCACACACGCTTGGCGAGCGCAACATCCTGGTCCGCACTGCCATGGCCGACTCGGCTTTCATTGTTGGGCTGAAGTTCTCTTTCCAAACACCGACGGATCTTTACCTTGTCACCGACTACATGTCTGGCGGCGAGCTTTTCTGGCACCTGCAGAAGGAAGGGCGTTTCAACGAAGCACGTGCCAAGTTCTACATTGCCGAGCTCATCCTGGCGCTGCAGCATCTCCACGAACACGACATCGTCTACAGAGATCTCAAGCCGGAGAACATCCTCCTTGACGCCAACGGACACATCGCTCTTTGCGATTTCGGCCTGTCGAAGGCGAACCTGACGGAGAACGACACCACTAACACCTTCTGTGGTACGACCGAGTACCTGGCACCGGAGGTCCTGCTGGATGAGCATGGCTACACAAAGATGGTCGACTTCTGGTCGCTTGGTGTTCTCGTGTTCGAGATGTGCTGCGGCTGGAGTCCCTTCTATGCCGAGGACACGCAGCAGATGTACAAGAACATCGCCTTTGGAAAGGTGCGTTTCCCTCGCGATGCGCTTAGCACCGAGGGCCGGAACTTTGTCAAGGGTCTGCTCAACCGGAATCCCAAGCACCGCCTTGGCGCAAACCGCGATGCCGAGGAACTCAAGGCACACCCCTTCTTCGGAGACATTGACTGGGATGCCCTGTCCAAGAAGAACCTCGTCCCGCCGTTCAAGCCGAAGTTGAAGTCGGAGCTGGACACGTCCAACTTTGACCCTGAATTCACGAACGCGCTGAACCAGGCAACGTCGCTCAACGCACGGGCAGCAGCCCTTGCAGCTGGAATGAACCCGGCATCGACGCCTCTGTCGCCTACGATGCAGGCCAACTTCAAGGGGTTCACGTTCGTGGACGACAACCACATTGACGAGCACTTTGGCGGTCGCGAGTTTGAGATGGAGGAAGACGGGCAACTGCAGAACCCCGAGTGGGACAAGGCTCACCCGCCGACGCGGACGGAACGCATGAGCGGCGTGCTGCCGAGCGGCGAGCACGACGATTCCATCTTCAACAACCACAACGGCGCCGGGTTCGAGGTTTGATGCTGATCTCGCGGCGCGAAGGCACGCTAGCCGTGCCGATCCTGTCAAGCCGGGTGAAATCGGAGCGAACTTTGTGCACGTTTTGGCCCGTTGAAGCTCGTCGCCTCGCGGGCGCCATGAGCGTTGTTGATTATCAGCAGGTCGGGTCTCACGAGATTGGATCACTTTAAAAAGTTGTTTCGACGCGGACTTCCGGTTATTCAAGGAATACAGCACGACGACAGGCTCTCTGGCCGTTTGCGATACCCCAGCGCTCGTTCAATCACCAGCGAGTGCGGGCTGGGAGGGGATCGCAATTGCTTCCTGTGAGTTCGGGCCGGCTGCAACTAATAGACACGTCTGCACGCTGGTCGGCCTTCACCGCAAGTGTCCGGGAGCCGTCGGTGCGCCATTGCTGGGCAGGCGCATGTACACTCGAAGCCAGCACGCCCATTGTATGCGCGCGCGGACGCAACCATGGCTCTCGGTAGCATGCTGGAGTTAATTGTTTTCTTTCTTTTTCTTTCGCTTTACCCGTCGGCCCCTCGTAGTCTTGTTTTATTTTTATTTTCACTCGTCGTTTGCATGCATGGGACGGAGCATCATAGCATGTTTTTCTGTCGTATGGTTCTCCGATTGTTGGTCTACTGGTCCTTTGCGTGTCCTTTTTGCGTTTTTCTCTTGCTTTTGACCACAAGCACAACCGAAAACTAGGGACAGCGTGGAGGGTATCGTGTACATACATCATTCGTAGTCGTCGGCGGGCGCGGGACAAAGGCATTAGCAAGCAAGGCCCACGGGCAGCACAACAGAAATGCGCTGGGAGCAGGCACCACACAAATGAACATGATTCGGGTTCGGAAGCAACAAGTAGCGGTTCAAACGTCAAAATTAGGCCCCTGTGATGTGATTTCCACAAAAGTGGTGCAGGATGATGTATGCTGCGCCGGCTGTGGTACTTGTGGGACCCTAGGGGACCGGGTTGTGGTGGTGAAATTTTTCAGACGAGCTGCGGGCGGTACGGGGGAATGGAGGGGTCATTCGCGGGTCCCTTGGCCGGCGCCAGTGCGTGCGCGATTGGGCATTGCGGGCTTTTGCGGGCGGTGGAGGGGAGGGGGGAGTTTGGGATGACATGGGTGGTCGACGGGTTTTCGCTAGCCCCGTTTCCATCTCGGGAGCGTGTTCTTATTAAGGAAGAAAAAGACGGGGCGGGCTCAGGGCTTAGTGGCTCTACCGATGGAGGTCCGTGGGTCCACCACGGTGGTGGGTGGGTTTGTATGTGTGGCTTCTTCTAGGGTTTCGGCGGGCGTTGGGCTGGCTTGCTGGCTTGCTGGCTGGCGTTGGTTAGCGCTTCGCCCGCCGTTTGTGCGTGCGTGTCTTGCATCGACGCGACTTTTTTTTTTTTTCGCGCTTTTTGCCCTTCTCGAAGGATGCGGCCACCAGCCGGCAGCAGCCAGGCAGCTAGCGTGCGGCCTGACGGCGGTGCTAGCATCATGAGCTAAACCGGCCGCTGATCGAGGTTGGCAGCAAGCGGTTTGTGGCCCGTTAGTCATCAACCTCGGACGAAGAGAGCTGCGTGGCTGGTGCTGGGTGCTGGCCGTGTCGCATGGGCGTCGCGGCTGTGCGGGCTTAGCTGCGGGCTTGCTCTACTGCGCGACAATGGTGATGATGATGCTGTGCATGTCGTGGTTGCAGGCTCACGCTCACGCTCACGCCCAGCAGCGAGAGGGACCTCGGCAGCTTCGGCAGCTCGGCGGCTGGAGCGATACCGGCTATACAGCTGAGGAGAGCAGCTCTCCATCCTCACCCATCAGCCCAGCTTCTGGCGCCATTGCTCGGAAGCTCACCTCGCCCTCCCCGCAGTCATACGCGTAACCGCCCTCCGTCTTCACATCCGTACATCTGCCCCCCTTTCCGCGCAAAGCCCTGCTGCCGTCTTCACGTCCTCGTACTCCCTCACCTCGTGATACCTCCCTCTCCAAATCCAACCATGAGCGGTCCCGGCGTCGGTTTCGAGTTCCCCCCGATCGAGGTGGCATGGCTGAAGCGCGACCTGCTTCTTTTTGCCAACAGCATCGGCGTCAACGTCGACGAGCTCCACTTCCTCTATGTACGTGTGGTGTGCTTCATTACTATATCTGCATGCCTGGCCTCGTTTTCGGCTTGTACCATTGGGGCGCCCTTATCTCTCGCCCCCCCTCTTTTCTCGCCTGCCCCGCTTGTTGTCAGCCGCAGCTGCTGCTTTAGCCTGCTTGCCTATTCCATGCGTTATCTACTTCACACCTTTCGTCCGTCCAAGCTCGCGCACCGTCGGGATTGCATCCGTGCTTGCATGATTGCGCCATGGATGCCGCCGCTGCTGGGGAGAGCTACGATGGCATGGACGGAGCGGAATCACATACAACACCAGATGGGGAGCAGAACAGCTCCAACCTTCTTCACTTCCTTTTCAATCCAGATCCTCAATACCAGTGATGCCAGATAATTAACCATGACAACGAACAGGAGCTCCACCCCTCCTTCGCCGCCTTTCCCACCTACCCGCTCATCCTCCCCTTCAAGCACACGGACCAGGAAGTCATCGACTTCCTCGCGCGCTCGTCGGCGATTCCCATTCCGGGAGTCCCCAAGTTCGACCAGAAGCGCGGCGTCGACGGCGAGCGCAAGATCGAGGTGCTCAAGCCGCTGCCCGTGACCTCCGAGGGCCGCACCTTCGAGATTCGCCAGAAGGTGCTGGGCGTTTACGATAAGGGCAAGCCGGGCACTGTTATCGAGACGGAGACGTTATTGGTGGAGAAGGAGACCGGGGATGTGTATAGTAGAGTGATTGGGAGCGGCTTCATGGTTGGGCAGGGGGGTTGGGGAGGACCGAAGGGTGAGTTTGTGGTCTCGTCCGGTTTGTTCATGAATGGTACTTGCTAATGGGTGACACGTGCAGGTCCCAAGACGGTCAACTACCCGCCGCCCGAGGGCAAGAAGCCCGACGCGACCTTTGTCCAGAAGACGACGGCGGAGACGGCGCACTTGTATCGGTGAGTTCTCAACTTTCCCAGTCTCATAGAGGCAAGACATTAAAGTACGACAACAGCCTCAACGGCGACTACAACCCGCTCCACGCCACGCCCGAGCCGGGGCAGCAAATGGGCTTCGGCGGCGTCATCATGCACGGTCTGTACTCGTGGAACTCGACGGCGCACGGCGTGCTCAAGCGCTTCGGCGGCGCCGACCCCAACAACATCAAAGAATTCGCCGCCCGCTTCGCCAGCCCCGTCCGCCCCGGCGACACCCTTGTTACCGACATGTGGCGCGTCGGCCCTGCCGAAGGCTTCCCGGCCGGCTGGGACCAGATTCGCTTCGTGACGAGGGTCGAGCAGAGCGGCAAGGTTGTGTTGAGCAATGGCAGGGCGGTCGTGAGGGTTGTTGAGGAGAAGGGGGCGAAGAGCAAGTTGTAGATGATGAGGATGCGGCTGGGGAACTGAGACGGCGGATGTCTTTGCGCCCCCTCAGAAAGCGAGTCAGGAACGCTTCGGCGACACGTCTGTAAGAGCGTAGCTCGATGTCATGATGGTGAGGCTATCCCGGAACTTCAGAGCGGTCTCGTTTTCCATGGTCCTGGCAGCCTTGAGCGGCTTTTTCTCGTATGATTGCGGCCGATGCCTTGAAACGATAGATGCATCTCGATGAAGCGGCCGCGATGATGGTCGACTTGACTCGAGGGTTTCGTTCTGAGGTTGAAACTTGCGGGGTCGGACGTGGTCTAGGCGCTCGATAACAGGCAAAATCTTCATCAGACGTCAAGTCCCTCAAACGGGCAATGTATCAGTTTTTCTTGCTGGCCGTGGCCGACTAGCATGGAAGTGACGGGGATGATGAGGCAACGGCAATGCGCCGGCAAAAAGCACGAGTCGTGCCTGCCGTTGCTGATCGAGGTAAACAGGGAAGCTGGAAGATTGCCTAATCTGGCAATACTGTGCCCGTTGCCCTTGTACGCCATTTCCGCCTACTCGAGCTACACACATAAGCCCTGCATCACGTGATCTGCACTGAGGAATCGACACGGGAAGCTGCCATGGCCTCTCCTTCCTTTTCTGCGTGGACAACGGGGGCCAACCACGCCGATCGCATTCCTTCCCTCTGCAGATTGGGAGAGGCGAGGGCAACCCTTTGCGCGACGACTTGGGTAACCCAGTCACCCCATCACCCCACGGCTCGCATATCTATGCCGTGTGCGACCCAAAGAGAGACGGGCGGTCGTATGATCCGTTCGTCACCTCTTGGGAAAGCCAGCTCATCGTCAGCCCTGCGGAGAAGAAACGCATCATCCAGAAAGGGGCCTCGGCGAGGGCTTTTTGCACTACGATGGCACGGAGTCGCATGTGCATGCCGCGCCGATCGCTACCGATGATGTTTTCGTTTGGACTTTCCCCTCCGCCTTCGCTTATCTTATGATGACTTACTTTCAGCCGCACGCACGACGACTCCTTCGCTAGGCTGCAGCCACTGTTTATGTACTACGTGTACAGCCTCTTGCTTATTCTGCGTGTTTTCCCTGCCTACTGACTTTCTCGGACATGGGGGCCAACTAGGGCAGGCAGCCTTGAGGTCAGCGATGGTGGGGGCCGGATGACGGAACGGCCGCGATCGGTAGAGGCTGTTATGCGGAATATGAGTAGGGTGCCTGGACGAGGCAGCATTACTCTATCAGAGAAGGTTGTCGGGCGGAGAGGAAGGGCGAAGAGGGGGGCATGGGCATTGCGGCTGAGAGAAGGCAGAGCTGGGTGGCGCATGCATGGAGTTTGATCCGGACAGGGTGCATGTGCATGCGAGCGGCTGTTCGCAAACTTGCAGAGAGAGGAACACCAAAGGGGAAATCAAAAGAAAGAAAACAGACGTGACCCAGCCTGGTCAAGGCGGGTGGAGAAGGTGAATGGAGTGGCTGGTGGGAGAGCCTCGTGTGTGCCTTTTGCAGAAGTTTTGGCGATCGTGGCTGCGGGGCTGTGTGTACAGCCTGGACAGCATGCAGCCGCAGCCTCGCCCCGCCGCACTCGAGTTTTCTTTTCTATCTCTTTTCCGCACTCTGCGACTTCGGGTCAATGGTTGACTGAGCTGCCGAGTGTTTCTTCTTCTCCTCGTCGTCTTCTTAACTTCTCTGCGTGCCTCGTTAATCAACAACTGCCAACTTTGTTGAGTCTCTCGCTCAGTGTTTGTCTCGTTTCTGAAATTTTATTTTGAAAGAGAGGGCTTGACATTGGCTACATATCATGGATCTTGGAATAGGCGCAGTGTCGCTGACCTTCCAGGTCTTCTCAGGATGCATGAAAGGTACGTCCGCTGAGTAGGAACTCCATTTCGTGTACTTTACGTGTTGACACGAGTCCCCTAGGTTACCAGCTCTTAACCGAAGCTCGGCACATGGAGGCCGAGCACAAGTACATGCGGATCCAACTGAAGAAAGAGCAGCACCGACTCCTCGACTGGGGCCACGTGGCGGGCGTGGGCGTGCGTGACGACGAGCTCGTCATCAGCAGCTCGGACAAGGGTCTGCTGCACGACGTGCTCGAGCAGCAGCAAAACCTCCTGCTGGAGTTCGGCCGCTACGAGACGCGCTACAAGAAGGGCCCGCTCGAGAGGCTGAAGAAGCCGTTTATCGTCGTCGATGAAATCTTCGAGGTCGACGACGACGAAGCGGCGGCGGCCGTAGAGGCCTCGTCACCCCGTCCGTTGCTGCGAGCCGCCGACACGGATTTCGAGACGCGCTTCCCGGAGGGCGAGGAGCTGCTGAAGAAGGCGCTGAACTGGGCCAAGGGCGCGCGCAGCTTCCCGAAACGCCTGCGATGGGCCGCTTTCGACAAGGAGAAGATGGAGGCGCTGCTGCTGCGACTGTCGCGGCTCAACGACTTCTTGCGAGAGCTGCTCACCACTCAGCAGCTGTCCCATCTGAACCTGCGGCAGGAGCAGACATGTTATCAAATCATTCAGCTGAACAACAAGATGGACCAGCTGGTCGAGATTGTCAAGGCCGGCAGCGAATGGTCGAACTTGACCAGCAACGAGAGATCCGATGCACATGGCTCCTCCTCTTCCGCTCACGGCTCGGGCCGGATGAACTTGGCCCTTCGTGCGAAGGAATTGCTACAGGACCTGCCGCTGATACCCCTGTCTCGGGTGGAATCAATGGAGTACGTGAGAGGGGAGGCGCAAGAAAGAGGCTTGCCCAACAGGAGCCTCACGCAGCTGGCTCGGTTCAAAGCCCTCGAAACCGCCATCAGCGGCCAGCAATCTCTCACCGACGACCGGGCAACCGCTCTGCAGCTAGGGCCCGCGAGCAGCATCACCGACGTCGAGCTACCAGCAGAGTTATTCACCGTGATATCGGACGAGGATGATGACGGGGATCAGAATCGACGGGCCGAGGCGTTATTCGGGACGAAGCGCGTGTGGATCGAATGGAAGACGTACGAACCGCGTGTCTTCGATGGCGAGCCAGACCACAAGGTCGTGAAGCGGATCGAGGCCCTTGTTGTCTTGCTCAAGGAAAACAGCCGATCGTGCCAGTTCCGCGCGCCCCGATGCCTTGGATACTTCCGCGATATCGACGCGGACACCGGGGAAGACCGTTGCCGTTTCGGTGTTGTGTTTGAGAAGCCATCGTCAGTGCCGCCGTCTACTCAGCCCATCAGCCTGCTGGACTTGCTACGTGCGACGGAGCGGGGGACGATGGACATGCCCAGCCTGACCGAGCGAGCGAAGCTGGCCAAGGTGGTCACGAAGGCGTTGGAGGAACTGCACGCCGTCAATTGGCTGCATAAGGGGTTGCGGAGCGAGAACATCTTGTTCTTTGAGTGCGAGCTTGATCCGGAAGACTTCAGACCAGACGACCACGATGAACAGCGCGAGCCGCTTTCGTTGGAACCAGACCTCTCGAGGCCGTACCTGTCGGGCTTCGACTACGCACGCCCGGCCCAGAACGAGGACCTGACGGAGAAGCCGCCGGAGAACGCGGCGTACGACCTTTACCGCCATCCGGACGTCCAGGGTAGCCGGGCGGAGGGAGACAATGCTGCCAGCTTCCAGAAGACGTTCGACATCTACGCACTGGGCATCATCCTCCTCGAGATTGCGTACTGGCAACCAATTGACCGCATACTCAGAATCGATCTGCCCAAGGCTCGCCCGTCTACGACGCTGAGGGTGCGCAATCGGCTTCTCAGTGAGCGCAAGCTTTTGGGCCATGTAAAGTCACATGCGGGAGTGGTGCTGGAGCAGGTGGTTCGAGCATGCCTGATAGGTGCAGGAGCGCTGGTTGACGGTTTTACGGGTAGAAAATTTGACGAAAAGGAACCGGTTCAAGCAGTCCAGCTACAGGCAGGGTTTTATAAACATGTCGTGGAGAAGTTGGCTGAGGTGAAGGTCTAAAGGGCATGCCGTTTTCTTGCCAACATCACCCCTATAGTCGATGCATGTTTTGTCAGGGGATAGCAGATGCATTTATGATTTGGCCCTATCACATAGTTAGCTTCTCGGCAGACGTATATTTCTGCATCTTCAACTTTCTGTCAACACATTTGCGAGATTCGAGGGCACTAGAAGAGGAGTTTGCCATGCTGTAGTCGAATTGATACCACAGCCTCCATTGAAGAGTGGGATCCATCCCAAAACATCGTGGTGACTGCTCTTAGGGCACTGGTTGGCCGATGGACTGTCATTCTGTCGGACTACCGCTGTTGAGAACTTGGAGAGGAAAGAATTGCTGCTTATTGCTACTTCCAACCACCACCCGACGTCCCGAGACGAGGGCGGTATAATGTCTCCAACATCCACTACACTTTAGCTTCTTCTATGAGCCGGCTCCGGAACCCCTCGCAAGCAAGGGGGAGTATGCGAGTTAAAAGGTTTACAACATCAACAGCGTCATCGTCCGTGAAAGCCATATGCCGAGCAGGATTTCTTTCTCACCCCATTTCCTTTACCAATGCTCCCTTAGTATCCGACGCCGATCAGGTAGTCGGCAAGTTGCTCGACGGTGTTGGCGGCGGCACCGGGCTGGACGGTCTCGGGGTAGTGGGTGACGAGGATGGCCTGGGTAGTCTTGACGATGACAAGACCCTCCTTGCCCTGGAAATCGGCTTGTCTCAGTATGCGTGGTGAATGAGGATCGAAGAAATGCGCTAACCTTCTTGCCGTAAAGACTCCGCTCGTCGGCCTTCAGGACGATGTACTTGTCGCCGGCGACGTGAAGACCACTGCTCTGGACAGCCTTGATGCCGTTGGCATCACCCTTGTCCTTGTACGCGGTCACGATCTCGGCCATCTCATTGGGGGCGACCTGTGATGCACGCATCGTCGTTAGCCCCGTGGTCTCATGCCATCCTTTTTCCCGTCCGGCCGCGCCGTCGATTGCGACATCGAGGAGCCCCGCGCGCACCGCATCGGGCGTGCAGAAGCCAGCCCCGGCGGCGGCAAGGCTGGCGGCAGCGGCGTGGGAATTGCTTGGGATGCGATGAACATACGGTGAAGCCGGCGGAGGCGGCCCAGACGCTGTTGCCCTCGGAGTTGAAGATGGCGGCCTTGTCGACGTTGCCGGTGCCGACGAGGCTGTGGTGCGGCGGTTAGCAGACGGCTCGGAGGGGCGCAGGGCGCGCAGGCAGACGGTACCTAGTGTCGACGTATGCTGTTCAGGCGTCAGTCAGTGCATGACATGGCGAGGCGGCGGAGGGGCAACGGCGCACCTTGCCAAGACATGGTTGCTTCTAGGGACGGATGTGCGGGGCGTGGGCGCGAGGGCGATGGAGTGCGTGAGGGTGGGCGTGATTGGGACGGGGGTGTCAGAAGAAGAGATGCTGGGCCGGTGCAGGAGAGCTGGCGGGATAATAGGGTTCAAGTAAGTGTTGACCTTGGGCGCGCGCACGGAAACTTGAAGTGGGGGCTTTCGGAAGGCCAGCGCTGCCCCTCACTGCACCAGCTCTCTCCCCTATGACAGATGCCCTGCAGCGAGCACCCACGCAGACCGCCTCAGATCGCCTGCGCTGGTTCATGCAGCTCCGCGCCTGCCCCGACGGGCCCTTCTCCTGCGCGCGCGCCGCCCATGAGCGCATGCGTCCCAGCTGCCCTAAACTCTCCTGCCGCCGTTTGCGCCATCGTGCAGCCGCTCCGTGCAGCAAGAGAGACGCCGACTCCCAGCTGCCTGAAACAACACCAACGTTACCACGAGAGCGGGCGTCATTCGAAACGGACAGCCTAAACAAGCTGTCTGCAACGCTGTCTCCGCCCCGTCGACACCAGCCATTCGTGGGATTGCCGGTGTGCGTCCCAGATGGTTCACATGCCGTGGCAGGTATACGGCACATTCGCACGCTTCTATGCTTAATTTCGATGGCAGAATGACCAAAAGTGTGCCGGTTTCCTCGCTACACGCGCTTACGCCGTAATCCCCAGCCCGTTGTTATCGGGGTGCTTATATCCAGACGCGCCACTTCCCGATGCCAGCTGACCTGGATGAGACTCTTTGCAACTCTGCAGCCCTTTGAAGGCTTAGTTTGGCGGCTACTACCTTGGAGAGTGCGGACATATCGGCCTTTGTTCCGCGGCCCCTGTGCCACCCTAACGAGCCGAGCCGGCATGGTGTATGGCTGGGTGCTGTTGACTGGGGTGCTAAGTGCTCCATCTTCAACGAAGGAATATGGAAGGAATCCTAGCTCTCAGGCTTGAAACCCCAATATCGGTCTGACCACCGCCAGTCTGCCAACATCTATATCGGCTTAGTAAGCCCCTGAATAGCTTCATGTTCTGCACACCAACCACCGGCTGATTGTCAAGATGCGTCGCGGTAGAAGGCCGATTGGCTCAAGACCAGCTGACCTCGGCGTTCTTGGCGACGCAGTGCCGTGGTGCTGCCAACTGCCTGACAAGTCCGGGCTGGGGGTCCGTGGGGATGCTTATTATACCCATGACAGGTTGACTGATGCTCAAAAGATTGCAGACGAGATCCGACGGAACATGGCCATCTCGCTTCATCGGGGCGGCTCCCGAGGCCATGGTATGCGGCTTCGGGACGAGGCATGTTAAGGACACAGACAGCCTCCAATATTACCCGCCTATCATAATCAATTTTGGGAAAGGAAGAACTCATTCCCGTCAGACCCGCGGCGCTAGAACTCGACGTCGTTCTGGAATCAGTCGCGCTCAGACGCGCAAGTCAGTCTAGGAGCGATCCTCCTTTTCTCGCCGCAATGGTGTCCGCAAAAGGCAAAACGGCGGCTGGCCGATCGGCCTGCAGCGCCCGAAATCAGCGGCGATTCGTAAGTCTGCCGTGCGTAGGAGGATGGCTGCGGGCGTGGAGGATATTGGCAATCATGTTGCGAAGATGAGGCGGTTTCAGGAGCTGGACGTGATGAGTCTCAGGGAGGCGTAGCGAGTCAGTGGGGCTTATCGATCTATCGCGAAGCTCCAAGCAACATTGCGAGGGCTGCAGCCTCAGGCGCTCAGACGGCACGAGGGCTTGTGGAACGGAGGACATGCGGGCGGGTGAAAGCGCAAAGACGAGCGGTGGCCGGCCGTTTGCATGCGGCGGCGCTGGTGCGTGGGCAGAGAAAGGCGCAGACATGGCGAAGAGACTGGTCTGACGCATGGCATGGCTGGCTCTACGCATACCCCGCCACTACGCACCGCCGCGATGACTTCCCCTGCATCACGGTGCTCGAAGCCAGCACTCCACGGCGCTCTTCCCTGACGTGCGCGCCCTGCAGAGTGGAATTTGGACTGCCAGCCTGGCCACGGCACCTGCAGCTTCTGGACCCTGCGACTCCACTCGTCAAGTGCCAGAGCTAGCCATCATCCACGGTTCTCTGCCTCGCTCAGCGCCAGCCGACGACAGCACCCCGCCAACACCATGGCTTCACAAAAACGTATCACAAAGGTACCGCCCCACCCGCATCTTGCCGTCGCAGTGCGCCACGGTAGCTGACCCGTCGCCACAGGAGCTGACCGAGGTCACGAACGACCCGCCGTCGAGCATGAAGGTGCAGCTCGTCGACGAGTCCAACGTGCATGAGTGGGAGGTCCTGATTGAGGGTCCCGAGCAGTCCGTCTACGCCGTGAGTGCTCCTGTTGATCTCTCTTTACTTTACGAGAAAATTCTCACGCCCGTGGTCTTTGCAGGGCGGCCAGTTCCGCCTCGTCATCACCCTTCCCAAGGACTACCCCTTCAAGCCGCCGGTGCTCAACTTCCACACGAAGATCTACCACCCCAATGTCAGCAACGACGACAAGGGCCTCATGTGTCTGGGAATGCTGCGCCCGGACCAGTGGAAGCCGCCGAACAAGCTCAACGCGGTGCTCAACATGGTCCACAACCTGATGATCGAGCCGGACGTGGCCGACCCCGTCGAGCCCGCCATTGCCGAAGTCTACAAGAGGGACAAGAAAGAGTTCGAGAAGACAGCCAAGGACTGGGTCAAGCGGTATGCTTCGGGCAAGAACTAGGCAGGCCCGGGATCTGTATGTTGGGACTTCTACGGTTGCATTTTGCCGGAGTTTTGCGGGCACAGGTACGTGCAGGACGAACAGGACGGGCTTCACACCAGAGTACACGTGCATAGGTTGGTCGAGACCGCCGGCCGTTGGACGTCATGGAATAGAGGACACGACGCTTCTGCAAACCATTGTTGGGCTGCCATGTGCATCGCCGCCTTGCCCAGCACAAGTCTACGTAGTACGTCCGGAAGCGCCGGTTCATTTCACTGTAGAGGCTGTGCTTAGGACCAGCGCATGGCCTTAGGACGCTTAAGGAACAACCTTCAGCCTCACCGCTCGGGAATCCTACGGACATTTGTCGTGAAGGCTAACTAATCCGCCTTGCATCCAGAACGTCCTTCCATGCAACGGCCTGTGATCTTGTGCACGGCAGGCAGAGAAAATTTGTTCCTCGTACTATGCTGTTGCATCGGAATCGTCGGCAAAAGCCACATGGCAGAAGATGCTCCCGGCCGGCGCTGATCTCACGATTGGCGCTGATCTGGCCGCAGATGTTGAGCGCAGAACTCGCAAACAAAGCTGCCAAGTCGGGAAGACATGGGTGTCATCCACGTCCAAGTACACGCCGCTGACGTTTTGACGGGATGCGTGGGCCAGCACGCGGCAGTACGGACCTCGCGGTGGACCAGGAGAAATTAACAAGCCGGGAGCCTGCCCCCAGAAGCCGCCAGCAGCAGGAGCGCCGGCCGTCCGGGGGGGGGTTTTTTTTTTCTGGCAAGCGTTTCAACGGCGACCGGGGTTGTAGCGGTAGGGCAGAGCGTTTCGAGCGTGTTATGGCGGACGTGCTCCTCTCATCAGTTGCAACCTGAGCAGATCCCGGATCAGCCAGGATTTCTAGCTATCCGTCGATGGGCGCGGCCAGCTGAGCGCGCGGCTCTTGGCCCGCGAGTCGGAGGCTCGGAGGCTTTGGAGCGCAGCCAACGGATCGCCGCGCAGGCGGCGGCTGGCCAACCAGCGCGGGCACATCGCTCTGGCATAATGGATGCAGCTAGCTCCCGCCCGTTGGTGACCGCACCGCCTGGTTGCTGTAACCGTCGCGCCCTCACAGCTGCGGCAGGGCGCTGCTTCAGACTAGACGCGCGGGCTGCGACGGCCAGCGAGGGCCGCACAGCATCCGCAATTACGGAGTTCAGCTTTAGCGCGTGCAGCGACCTTGCGCCCTCATCACGCGGCGAGGATTTCCGCCCCTGGCCCTTGGAGCGGAGCGAAATGATACCTCCGTTCATGCACGCTCCGCCCTGCCCCGAGCGCTCATGGATGCCAGCGTTCTTTCTAGTTGCTTAACTCCCCGGAACACCGCTGGGTCGCTCGCTACAAGCTGCGCTGCCGCCCCCGCCCTCCGAGCCACGATCTCCCATGCCCCATAGCCGTTGCGAGCAACTGGCCGTCCGTTCTTTACCCTCCACCGCCGCTCGTTTGACCACCTCGGCCTGCAGTCAACGCGCAGCATTCCCGGTTCCCCGTCAGCCGCACCCATTCCGAGCAGCCATACAGACGACTCTGCGCGCCGCCCCGAGACAGGGAATGCAGAGCATTGCCGGACGCCAGGCTGCGTGGAATCTGTGGGACAGGCAGGCGTCGGCCGCAGCAGAGGAGATTCGCTCATGCCGCAGATGACCATGGGACCTCTGCAGCTGGAATCGCCTGCAAGCGATGGCGGGCATTCAGTGCTCGGGCTCGGGTTTCACCTCCACCACAAGAAGAGGGAGCAGCCGAAGCGCCGCCCTGAGGACCTGCGTTCGCCGCCCCCTAGTACGGCGCCGACAAGCGCGCCGCAGTCGCCGAGCCACTCGCTTCTGAACGGCCTGAAGATGCACCCAGTTAATATCCTTTCCGGGCCCCCAGTCGGCCTGGATGGCTTCCCTACCCCCCGGGAATCCCTCAGCTCGAGAGACTCGCTTGCCAGCGCGGGTGAAGGATCAGAGCGGCCGCCTCCCGTCGCGCCGCCGCTCCCGCATCTTCCGCTGCGCAAGAGGTCCTCGCAGCGCCTGCGCCAAAGAGCCGCGTCCCCTCTCTTGTCGTCCCCTCTCAACGAGTCCCGGATCCCTCGTTCCGCCGTGGACTACCCCTCCCCCACCCGTTCCACTCGCTCCACTCGCTCGCGCCAGACAAGCACCGTCTCCAAGCCCTATACCGACGACCCTTCGCACAGCCTTCAGCCTTCGCCGCTCGGTTCGCCCATTTCGACTCGTACGGATGCCGATGAACCGGACGAGGACATCGTGGATTCTCTTCCCGATTCTATTCGCATTCGCCCGCGTGCGTCTTCCCACACCATCAGCAAGCCGCAGCGCGCGCTTAGGACGTCGACGTCGATCCCGAACCTGGCCCAGCTGCGCGCGCGGGAAGTGGTCTCAGCCCAGGGACACAGAAGGGAGAGAAGGAGCACTGTCCGCGACAGTTACCTCTCGATGCTCCGCCGGGAGCCTCCGGGCAGGCCGCTCGTCCTTGGCGAGGAAATGCGGTCGAGCTATCGTTCGAACTTCACCAACTCTTCCTCGGGCTTTGTCGACGCGAGCGGCACCGAGCGCAGCAGTATCATCTCCGAAAGAAGCGGGATGAGCACCACTCCTTACACAACCGATTATGAAAACACCGATGTAGAGAAGACGGATTTCGAACAGACCGATGCGGAGCAGGAGTTGATGACGGTCGAGGACGCGATTGACATGTACGAGATGGGATTTGAGGATGATCCGGCAGACGTGCCTGAGGGGTCGGACGAGGGTTATGCGTCTCAGGTTCCCACAAACACCACCCCGGGAGAAGCTCAGACACCGCCAAGGGTGCGACGACACTCGACAAGCAGCCTCCGTGACTCAGGTCTCGGCCCCGATGCCCCTGCAGACCACGAAATCCCTTATGTTACCCCGTCTCGCAACGATCGAGTGTCCAAGATCATGGCCGAACAAGATCTCGCCGCCCAACTACCGCCGCCGCAGTCAGCCAGATCCGCCAAGTCTGCCTGGTCCGCCAGGTCCGCCCGCTCAGCCGCATCGGGCAAAACAAACAAGTCCAAGGGATCCATCAGCATGATAGCAGACAAGACGTTTTCGCAGATGCTCGCCCCGAGGATGTCGGTCATGGAGAAGAAGGTGGAGCTCAAGGCCGGGTCGTCGATTCCTCGTGACCAATATGGCTTCAAGAAGGCAACGCAGTATATCACGGTGGAGCAATACGACGCGTGGAACGCGCCTTACAGGGAATACACCGAGCGCCGACGCAAGAAGTGGCAGAACCTCATGAGACAGCATGGACTTCCTATCAGCAAGCCTACCCGCTTCCCGCCGCGGAGTGAAAAGGTGAAGAGGTTTATTCGCAAAGGAATTCCCCCAGAGTGGAGGGGTGCAGCCTGGTTCTACTACGGTGGAGGCCCCGCCAGACAGGCCGCCAACCCTGGCTTGTACTGGGAACTGGTCGAGCAGGTCAACGACGGTCAGCTCAGCGAGCAAGATCGCGAGCACATCGAGCGCGATCTCAACCGTACCTTCCCGGACAACGTCAGATTCAGGCCCGAGTCGAGAGCATCCATGAACGCGGCACATCTGCTTGACACAAAATCCACCGACCTGACGCCGGATTGTGAAACACCGATCCTACGCGCACTACGTCGCGTGCTTCAAGCCTTTGCCGTCCACAACCCCGGAATCGGATACTGCCAATCGCTCAACTTCTTGGCCGGTCTTCTGCTCATCTTCCTGGACGAAGACGAGGAGAAGGCATTCATCATGCTTGACATCATCACCAGCGTCCATCTTCCTGGGACCCACGGTCGCGTGCTGGAAGCCAACATCGACATTGGCGTTCTCATGCACTGCATCCGCGAGTCAATGCCGGCCATCTGGAACAAGATCGACGACACCAAGGAATTCGAGCCGAATGTCACCACCACTTCCGCTCGCCTCCCCACCGTCTCGCTCGCCATGACTTCGTGGTTCATGTCTCTTTTCGTGGGTAACTTCCCGATCGAGACGGTTCTGCGCGTGTGGGATTCGTTCTTCTACGAAGGCTCCAAGACGTTGTTCCGCATTGCGCTGGCCATCCTGAAAATCGGCGAGGCCGAGATCCGGGCTATCTCGGACCCTATGGAGGTTTTCCAGATCATTCAAACGCTCCCTCGACGTCTCATTGACCCCAACTCGCTCATGGACGCGTGCTTCCGCCGTCGCAACGGGTTCGGACACGTCAAGCAGGAGACGATTGATGCACGCCGCGTTGAGCGCCGTCGTGCGCACCAGCAAGACATTGCCCGTATCAGCGGCAACTGGGCCGCCAAGTTCGGCAAGAAGGAAGTTGACGCGCAATCGATGCGGTCAAAGTCAGGAGGAGTCCGCAGAGCGGCCAGCAAGCGCTTCAAGAACAAGCGCAGAGCCCGTACCGACCAACCGTAGGGCAACCAAGGACATGCATATAAAAATCATTTCGGAGTTAGCCGGAGCGTTTACTTTGTATCCTTATTCTCTTTTCCTTATGCTTTCACTTCTGGGAAGCCACTTACAAGCATTTGGGCCGGTGTTCTTATGGGAGTCCTTTTCTTCTCGGCACTTACGGCCTCGGGATCGTGCAGTTCCTATGCTTCTACATACCCTCATTTTTCGATTCTACCTCATTCCTTCGGTGCTTAGTGTTTAGTCACTCCTTAGATATCCCCATTTGTTCTGCTTTTTGCATTTCTCGAGCTTCCTTGTTTCCTTTACGACACTTTTTTGCCTTTCGAGGCAGCTTTCGAAAAAGAGTACATATTCTGGTGCTATGGGGTTTGGAACATTAGTTGCCATCAGAGATAAGGGCAACAAGGCGTTTTCCAGTTTCGGGAAAGAACAGAAGAGAAAGAGCGGAATTCGGGACAAATTTTTTTCCAACATGACGCCCAGAGGACGGTAGCTACGCAAACAAATCTATGGATACGCTTATACCCCCCATTTTGAACGTACAACATTTGATATGGACTCGTTGACAGAATTGATTGACAAAGGTGAATAGATTGAAGATAAATTATGCTCACCAGATGCTCGGCGTTGCGAAACGGGTGCTGTTTGAGGCTAGGAAGGATGGTGTTGCGAGCGTGTTTTGGGCCACGCGAACAGGGCTTAAACGTGATCGACATATGATGGTAAAGTTGAATAGCAAAACCGCGGCTTCGTCATCCTCGCGTTTCCTCGTTAGATCTATTACTCGGACAAGTGTATCGTCCGTGATTCCGCAGATGCACGAGTGCCCTCATTTCGTTTTTTGCTCCCATATGATGTCAACTCTGAAGACGCTCTAACGGCAAGCAGGATGGTCAAGTGCCCGCGCCCATCTATACGAAGCACGATAATAAACCGAGCAGAAAGTTATTGTGCCAATGACGACGCGCGTGCACGTTCACGTGGAGAGGAGATGACGGGTCATCTGGAGCCCCTGCGGCAATACGACGACTCGTATGTGCATACCATGCAAGGGTCCGTGAGGCTGATGACCGTTGTGCCGTTGATTGGCTTCTTGTATAGCTGAAGGGGGTAAGTGCCATGTGGCTCACTTGACATGTCGCTTTATCGTAGCAAGGCCACGGGGCAGACACGGCTTACCTCTCCTGCCGGAGCCGTAACGGAGCCGCTGGATCTGGGAAGAACGAGCAAGCCTTAATCTTATCGTGGGAGATGCAGCGCGATTAGGTTGGAGCAGGAACATGCTTGTGCATATGCGGTGTTGCAGCTGGGGCATACCCTGTGGTGGGCGGGCCGCAGTCCGGGGGTGTTGGGGGCCGGCAAGCCGCCCGCCGTTCTGGCCGCTCTGAATGGCTGTGTCCCCTCTGGGCCGGCCTACGTCATGGGACGAGCCACCCGCGTCGACTGCTTCACATCCAGCGGCTGCTTTTTGCTAGGGTCGGTGGCTGGGAGAGGAAAGTGGAGAAGACGAACAACGCAGAGCAAGAACACGCGACAGGCCCTGCAAAATCTTGTGAAACATGCACGCGGCGGGCTGAGCTGTTGTCGTTTGCTACCTCTCCATCGTCAACACATCCTGCCCCTCCGCCCATTGTCGTTCTGCCCCGCGCCGTCAACATGTCATTCGTGGCCGAGTAAGATTCCACCCCGCCCACCGCCGCTTGCCATTGGGGTTTCTGTATCTCTGACATTCTTCTCTGCTTCACAGCCAGGTCCAGCGAATCGACAGCCAGCTCGACCGGCTGCCGCTCACGGCGGGTGTGTCGGTTTCCGCCGCCGCAACAACAACAGAAGCCGGCGCGCAGACGGACACGGGCATCGTGCACGCGAATCAGGCGCGCATCTCACACCTGCAGAGCCTGATCAAGTCGCTGTCGACATCGCAGAACAAGAAGTCGCTGTTCTCACGCGACCGCATCCGTGCCGTGCTCCAGCAGGCGCGCATCGCCGACGACTGTTCCACATGCCAGCAACACTTTGTGGCCCACAAGCAAACCGCAGGCGATGACGGAGAAGAGGAGGGAGAGCTCCACCACCACGAGCACTGGGAGGAGAAGCGGCGGTACTCGGTGACGGACGCGGTGGAGCCCAGCTACGAGCACGAGCTGGAGTGGCTGCTGCTGAGCAAGGCGACGGCCCACACATACGGCCTGGTGCTCAACGCCATCCTCGAGCAGACGCTGCCGCTGTCCGACGACATCTGGTACTGGGACGACATCCTCGGCTCGGCGCGGCACGCATCCATCTACTCGGTGCAGACGAGCCCGCTGCGCGTGTGGGCGTGGTCCAAGGCCGTGTACCAGGACGTGCGGCGCCGCGGTGGCGATGTCGTGGTGCTGGGCGGCGGCCGCGAGGGCTGGGCCCAGTTCTACGGGCTGGTCCAGCAGGCGGTGCGTGAGCGCAGCCTGGTGCAGGTGCAGCGCAAGGTGCTGAGCCCGCTGGCGCTGGTGCGCAACGAGGCGCGCGCGAAGCAGAGCGCGCTCAAGCGCCTCCGGCTGGTCAACGCCAACGCGCTGGGCGTGCTGCTGGGCGAGGGTCTGAGCAATCAGAGCTCGCACGACGAAGGGTTCCGCACGCCGACGACGGCGACACCGGCGGCGGCGGCGGCTCATGGACACAGCGAGGATGCGGCGCGGCACCGGTGGAAGAGCGCGGTGACGCGGTCGATCGCCCTGATGGACATTGTGCTGCAGGAGGTCGCGGATCCGCACGTGCCGGTCGACGACTTCGACGACGCGGTTGCGGCGAGGACGGATCAGGATCGGTATTATCAAATTCTAGAGGAGTCGGATTACAGCGCGCTGAGCTTGAACCCGGCCATGGTGGCCGAGCGCCTGACGACGATCTTGGACACGCATTTGAGCAGCTATCAGACCGAGTTGCGGACCAGGACGAGAGAGCACGGGAGACCGTCTGGCATCATCCGCTACTGGCTGCCCGCGACTGTACTACTGGTAAGTCTGTTGCAGGAGGTTTGCTGAACCGTGCTAACTAACTTCCCAGGTCTCGTCGACGACTATCTACCGCATTGTGATGGGCCACCGGGACGAAATCCTTGCGTCGATACGCGATCTCGGCCGCACGACTATAGACTTCTTTAACAACTGGATAATAGAGCCGTCAAAGAAGATCGTTGGCACCATCCGTCACGACGAAGACAGCGAGGTCTCGATCATGAGCAAGCGCAGCCTGGAGGGCGACAGGGCGAGTTTGGAACGCATGGTGGTCGACTTCGCGGTCCAGAACCCGGAGAACGGAAGTCTCAGCGAGCTGCAGATCGCGGAGATCCGGCAGCACGTCCGGGAAGGCGATCTGACACCGGTGCTGAAGGCGTACGAGAAGGACATGCAGAAGCCCATTGTTGGCGCCATCTCGGGCAACCTCATCAGGGCGCTGCTCATTCAGATCCAGAAGACAAAGGTGGATGTGGAAGTGGCCATGTCTGGCATTGACTCGATCCTCAAGAGCCAGGAGCTGCTGTTTGGGTAAGTTGTTGCTCATTTCGGCAACGGTGCCGAGGGCCTGGCTAACAACGGACAGCTTCATTGGCCTCACGCCTGGCGTCATGGTGTGCGTCGGCATTACGAGATATCTCCAGAGCACATTTGGCAGCCGCAAGGGCGTGCGGAAGTCGCAGGTGTCCAGCCACATCGTGCGTGTGTTCAGGTAAGTCAAGCAGCAATCCAGAAGCGCGTCGTTGTCTCGGAGACTGACCAAGTGCGTCAGGAACATCGACCGCATCTTAACAAACGCGCAGCCCACCAAGTACGGCGAGCTCTTTTACAAGGACCACGGCCTGCTTCTTTGTGAGGTACACGTTCTGCGGCAGCTCGCGAGCCGAGTCCTGCCGGGACGCGCGTTTCATGATTTCCTCGAGGAGCTGGAGGATCTGGTGGATATCCGCACGGGCGTGGCGAAGCAGCGTAAGGTGGTGAAGCGCATGCGGTGGGCGTACGCAAAGTGGCTGTGAAGAGCAATCTCAGTGGGTAGTGCATAGGATCCCCCATGACGTAGCAAGCTGCGGCGTCGCCTGATTTTTCATGAGGCCCGGAAACGACATCACGCATCACGACGCAGCATGCGATGCATAGGCATGTAGGAGCAAAAGCATCATGTAGCAATTGAGCAGGCGCTAGACGTACGAGCATGGGGTGGTGCAGGGAAGAGGGCTGGCGGCTCGTGGCTAGGGACCCTGTTTACGTATGATCGGCCTGGCCAAGTCAGCCGGCATTTGTGCGCCCGCCAGCCACAGCGTGCGTTCGGCACAAAGCCCCAGACGTCAGAGCAGCGCGCTGCGCACGAGCTGGCCGCGAGAGGGGGCGCAGGCAGGGCGGCGGCCGCACTTGGGCAGTGTCTCGGTGGGCTTGGCGGGCGGTGTGTAGGTGGATGCAGGTCCGGGTCCGTGGGCTGGTGGTCCTTCCCCATGCCGCTATCTGGCTCTGGGTAAAGCCACCCAGGAGTGAACAACCCGCCAGAACCTCCAAACCGCTGACCAACGACCCCCGCCATCCACCGCACTCACCACCAGACTGCGACCGCGAGAGCCCCCGCAATCCCGCACGCTCCCTCCCGCCCGACGCAGCCCGCGAAACAAAGCCCCCGCGAGCTCCCTCACCGACCATCAAGCCGACGACGACGCACCCGCCGCTCTCCACGCTCCCTCCACCACCTCCCCAGCTCCGCAGCCCGCCACGACTCCGCAACCATGGCCGGCACACGAAACTATGACTTCCTTGTCCGTCTCCCCACCCACCACCCACGCCCTCCCCTGCCCCCCCGCCCGCTTGCTTGACCTCCGCCATCATGACAACGCACCGCCGCGGCGAGGATGCCGTCGTTCTGCCACCACTCCCGACACATGCACGCTGACATTCAAGTTTCCTCCCACAGATCAAGCTGCTGCTGATCGGCGACTCGGGCGTGGGCAAGTCGTGCTGCTTGCTGCGCTTCAGCGAGGACTCGTTCACGCCGTCCTTCATCACCACCATCGGCATCGACTTCAAGATCCGGACCATCGAGCTCGACGGCAAGCGGGTGAAGCTGCAGATCTGGGATACCGCAGGGCAGGAGCGCTTCCGCACCATCACCACCGCCTACTACCGCGGTGCCATGGGCATCCTGCTAGTCTACGATGTCACCGATGAGCGCTCCTTCAACAGTACGTCTACTCTCCTTGCCCCCCTCGCCTTCTCCTCCCCACCCCGCTCGTATGCACATGTATACCTTGTTTCCAATATCTGTCCACTTGCCCGGAGCTTCCTGGCTCGCCTCCGCCCCACACTCCACAAGCACGTCGCCGATTGCGGCGGTGCGGCCCACGGGAGAGCTTCGGCGGAGCTGGTCAAGCCACAGAAGGAGATCCCCCTCCCCCTCCCTCTATAGCATTTCTGCAAGAACGGGAACAACGAAGGCTAATGACACGCGGCCCCTCACGCACCGCTCCCTACGGGGGATGTGCGGCGCGCGAGGGACCGGCATCGGCGCAACAGACATACGGACTTGGTTCTCGAACGTGGAGCAGCACGCGACGGAGGGCGTCAACAAGATCCTGATCGGCAACAAGTGCGACTGGGAGGAGAAGCGCGCGGTGTCGACGGAGCAAGGGCAGGCGCTGGCCGACGAGCTGGGCATCCCCTTCCTCGAGGTGTCGGCCAAGAGCAACATCAACGTGGACAAAGCGTTTTACTCGCTGGCGGCCGACATCAAGAAGCGCATCATCGACACGGCGCGCAGCGACCCGGCGCCCGGCCAGGGCAGCAGCGGCGTCAACGTCAACGATTCGGGCGCCAACGCCGGCATGGGCGGCAAGTGCTGTTAGATTATGAAAGCCTCTGCTTGTTTTTGTGTTTTCTTTTGATGGTTACAAGTTTGCTTGGTTTCTTTTCCTCTTACTTTCCTCCCTTTTCCTTTTTTCTCACATCTCTTACTCTTTTAAATTAACGGGATCACTCAGAGGGAGGGAAATATGTTGTTATGCGAGAACGTCTCTACTAGTTTATTGACGCCCGATGTGGTTTGGGGAGGAAGGAGGAGGTAAGGGAATTTTTTCTTGACGACGGCAAGAGGTAGTTACGACACAGGGGGTTGGGGAAGGGCTGAGAGAGAGAATGTGCGTGCGTACGTGCATTCGTATGCATGTTACTTTTTGTCGTTGCAGTTAAAGCAAGGAAGCGAGCGAATGACGTGGGATAGAATTGCGGGAGGCGAGCGGGAAGAATAGGGGGAGGCGAAAGAGAAGCAGAGGCAGGGGTGGTGGTGGGGGAATGGAAAAGGGTGAAGACGCAGGGGAGGAGGGGGCGTGTTTGCAATAGGCGGTGGCAAAACCAAAAAAGTGCATGCACAACTACTTTCTCTCTCTCCAACCCTCTCTCCCCACCTTGCGCCGGCTTTCCCCCTCCCGCCTGTTCGCGTCCGCGCTCTGCGCTCCGTCCGCCCCGGCCCTGGTCAAAGGTATACCACATGACTTAAGTATTTCTACCACTACTTCTACCACCACTACTTACCTAGTTTCTACCGCCCCTGCTGCCACCTTTTGATGTAGAGAGAGAGAGAAGGGGGAGTCGTCGGGGAAAGTTCAACATACCAAAATATAGAACGTGGTTATTTTTCTTCTCCAGTTATGGTTTTCTGTCTTGTTTAAATGAACAAAGGAACTCGCTTATATTATAGAGACGATCGACGTTTTTATATCTCTCGATAGAGAAAGGTTTACTTTTTCGAGGGCGCTTAAAGTGTTTTTTTTTTCCCCTCCTCTTTCTCGCATTTCGTAGGGCTTAATCTTAGCCCTCCTTCTGTGGACTTTCTTTCTTTATAGAAAATCTATTTTCCTTGTCTCTTTAATAATGCGATCGAGTTAATTTACGCTCCTGGTCTTTGTGGGACGTTTGGAGGTCTGATTGAGCGGAGCTTGATGGGTTCTATTGCGGTCTTTAGTTTTAGTGTTGGCTGACTTCCCCTTCGTAGTTCTTTCAGGGTGTTAACGTGGAATCTTTAAGCCTGTCCCTCTATCCCTCTCTTTTCTTGCTCTCCTTTAAACAGAGGACAGATTAAAGCGAGTAGGTCGGCAGTGTCTCAGAATTACGAAAACGAAGAACGCTTTGAAACCGAGCGGCAACGAAGTGTTCGTGTCCTAAGCCCCTCTGTTGGAATATAAGGGACGACTACGCGCACTGCAATCAAGTGCAGCGGCTGTGCTTTTTGCAGACTAACACCCTCTAAATGCTGGCTCCAAGCATGCGGTCATGCATCTTCCAAAGAACATACAATCATCAGCTCATGTGTCATGGCTTCCAACCCTCCGAAACCGCTACTTCCGGACAGATACACTGTGCTCCGTAAGCGTGGAACGCTTCTCCACATCGCTCTCCCGATCGCTCTCCATATTTCTCGTAATCTCGTCCTCATCGTTGCCACCATCTCCCCCCTCCCTTTTTTTCCCCACTTGATCTTCCCCCGCAACCTCTTCCAACGCTCTCTCGGTGTTCCCCTTCTCCTCATCCTCCCGACTCTTCTCCGCCACGCCACCGTTACCTTGCTGCACCGCAACCTCCTCCAGCTTCTCCCGCCGCAAAGCCCAACCCCCGCCCCACCCAAACCAGCCCGTCTCATGCGGGCCCCTCAGCGCGCAAAAACACAAACTCACCCCGACAAGCCCGACGCTCACGCTCCCGCTCGCGACCCAGCCGTGCCTCTGATACACGGCGCTGCCCACGGCGGTGCCCATCAGCTGGCCACAAAAGGTGAAGACCATGAAGGCGGTGTTGACGCGGTTGCGGGCGCGGGGGGCGATGGCGTAGATGCTCGCGCGGTTGGCGACCTGGGCGGACTGGAAGCCGAGGTCGAACAGGAAGGCCTGCAGGACGGGGGCGGCGAGGGTGCGGGTGCCGGCGTAGGTGCCGACGAGGATGCCGGCGAGGGCGAGCAGCTCGCCGCACACGACGCCCAGCCACGGCACGAAGCGGTCGGTGACGACGCGCGCGTAGAGCGGGCCGAAGAGCATGGCGCCGATGCCGATGAGCGCGAAGAGGCCGATGCCCAGCGGCGAGAGCCGGTACGCCGGCCCCGCGAGCAGGAAGGTGAGCGTCGTCCAGAAGGATGTGAAGGTGGCCGAGGTGAAGATGGAGACGAGGCAGGCTTGCAGCAGCGCGGGCTCGCGGACGAGGAGCTTGGGGATCGACCAGAGCAGCGGCAGGTAGGAGAGCGTGCCGGTCGGGTTGGTGGACGGGTAGTCCGGCATGAAGGCCCAGAGGAGGAGGGAGACGAGGTATTGGAGGCCGAGCGCCATCCAGTAGACGGAGCGCCAGGACGTGTACTCGGTGATGGTGCCCGAGAGGAGGCGCGCGATGAGGATGCCGAGCATGAGGCCCGAGGTGACGATGGAGAGCGACACGCCCTTTTTGTGCGGCGGCGCGAGCTCGCCGACGAGCGGGAGCATGAGCTGCGGCGTGACGGTCGTGGCGCCGACGATGAAGGATAGGACGGAGAAGACGGTGAGGGAGTGCGTTATGCACAAGCCGATCCTGGCGGTTGGAGAGTCAGTGTTTAACCAATCGCCGCGCAAGAGAGTGAACACAAGGAGACGACGCACCATATGGCTGCGGTGAAAAACATCAATCCGGTCACGAACGGCCTTCTCTTTACCATGTCTGCCAGCGGACATAGGAACAGCAGCCCTGCGGCATACCCGGCCTGCATGACGGTGGGGATCTGCGCCACCCGTTCGTACGTGACATTGAAGTCATCTGCTAGGATGTTCAAGATGGGATGGTTGTAGTCTGAAAGTAGGCGTGAGCACTTGTTTCATTGGTGGCTGCATGATGCATACACAAGTTGGCAACAGTAAAGGCCCCGGCGAAGGCGAAGAGGAAATTCAATGACATGGAGAAGCCCGGCGGGTTCTCAGGATCCCACCGACAGTTTGGCGGTACCCAGAAGACTATGTCGTAGACAAGTTGCCATATCGAAGGCTTGACGGGCGTAGTTGTCGCATTCGCAGGCGTAACGTCTTCATTGCTGGTCGAAGTCGGTGATGGCGAGTCCGAGGTTGTTGGGGTGGGGGATTGGCCCTCGGCTTTTGGCAATTCCTCTTGCGTCATTGAGAGATGTACAGAACCTTTCTCCCACGCAAAAGAGGGAGACAGACGACGGGACCTTCTGGTGTAAAGACAATTCGCGGCTCAAGTTTCACCGCATTGATGTTGAGAGGAAACTGATAACAGCTGCCCGGCTCCCCTCACGACTCGCGGCTGCAAAGTCCTAAGTCCGGGGGAATGCTATCGCTTACAAGGACATCCGACCAGTTTAAGCGGCTTCTACCCCTGCGATTATGCCGCCTGTGTAGCCAATCAACAACCAGCGGATGCTGCAACAGGGGTTTCTGTCTTCGGGTATGCACTTCAGGCGTGTGGATCCAGCCTGCATTCCCGCGCTGGTCTTGTGTGGATATACCTACTGATCGGTGCGTAGACATAGTTTCATTGGAGTGCGCGTGAAAGAAAAGATGAATGGCGTTTGCTGCATCTAGGTTTCATCATGTGTATCGGTTGTGGTCCAGTGGGTGTTGCTGCAGTCCTGTCCTGGCGGTTGGAAACAGGACTGGCAACAAGGAGGTAGGGCGATAAAGGAGTAGCACCGAGCCACGTGCGAGCTCCATCAAGAGCGGGACCTGATCAGGCAATGCAGAGTAGTGTCCCGGCTCGGTGACTTTTCTAGTCTTCAAGCGGACAATATTAATGAGCCAAGCATTTACAGTGACAGTGACTTTGACAAGTGCAATCGAAATGCAAAGAAGGGGCGAAGGCTCTTAAGGACCGGCAAAGGGACTCGATGGGTTCGGGAGACGTGGAAAACGACGATCGGAGGGTCTCGTCCCGAGAGATGAAACGTGCACGGAAACAAGGCTTGTCTTTCGGCCGGGCGATCGGGGCAGGAGAGAACAACTTATGGTGGCGATGAAAGCGAGCGCAGCTGAGGCCGGGAAAAGACACACGTCATGACAACCGCGAGACGGGAGCCGCGCGCTCGCACCTTCCACCCGACGATCTCAAGAACAGCGATATTCCTGCTGAGAAAGAACGCTGGTCTGGACACCCCGACTTCACCAGCATGCACTTGCCCGCGCTTTCCACCCATCGCGCAGCGTGGCGGGTGCTCCCACAGCCGCGTGGTCTTGGAGTGTCATCCAGACGTCACTGCCCGAAACCGCTCCTCTGCCTTTCGCCGTCCCGCGCGACGTGCAGCTTGCATCCCGAGTTCGCAGGTTGATTTCTGAACAAGCCACCGAATCTGCACTCTCCCGATGCGGCGTCGACTCCGCAATCCTTCCCGTCCTGGCAGGCCAGCCATTGGAAACGTGCACTGTCTGCACCGTGCTCACATGTCTAGACAACCTCTCCGACCAACGGCCGCCTAGCGCCTGCTTCTCGGTGCTCTAGTTCCTCTTCGAGCCGGTGGTGAAGTCAGAGCACTAGTGACTTCTCCATCCGCATCGACATGCAATGCCATCATCCTTTAGTCATGTGTCACTGTTGCTCTGCCTGGCTGCCGCGTGGCAGACTACATGTCCACCAAGCAGAGCAGCTATAAAACTGCCCTGCTCTGCCGTGGTGGGTTTTCTTCTGCATCAAGCACCTTGAGCCTCATCTCCACCGGCACTTCCAGGATGTTTTCCGAGACGGTCCTCTCAGCCGCTGCTCTGGCCTGCCTGGCCGCCCTGGCCGCAGCTGCCCCGGCTCCTTTGCCTGACGTGCCTGGCTACACCGACGCCGACGCTCCGTACGCCACGGATACTCCTGAGCCTGTCACCAACCTGGCCAGCACATTTGGTCCCGACTCTCGGATCTCTGCCACCTTCACTACCGCCACCTTCATTCCTCCCAGGCGCTCCAGTGTCTTGACTGGCCACACCAGCCATGGTCCCTTCTCCGGTACGCCCACCACTACTGGTGCTGTCATGGCGCCTACTACTGAGGCCGCATCCGTTGCCCCTCTCCCGCCCAACCCTACGGCCACTTACTACAACTCGGACGGAGAGCTCCACGAGCCTGCCCCGGCTCCCTACACGCCCGCCGGCGGCCTGGGTACCAATGGCACTGAGCCTCGCTACATGGTGAACTCAGACTTCGACTACGAGTCCATCCAGCTCGGCCTGTACCAGGAGTGGATCGAACTCGACCTCTTCAACAATGGCCTGGCCACCTTCTCCGAGGAGGACTTCCTCGCCGCCGGCCTGACGGGCGAGGACCGCGCGCTGATCAGCTTCATGGCCCAGCAAGAGACGGGCCACGCCACGCTGCTCTCCAACATGCTGGGCGAGACGGCGGCGCCGCAGTGCACGTACAACTACCCGTACACCACGGTGCGCGAGTACATCGACTTCAACCAGAAGCTGACGCGCTGGGGCGAGTCGGGCGTCTGGGGCTTCATCAACCACCTCGACTCGCGCGAGGTTGGCCAGCTGCTGTCGCAGTCGATCGCCACCGAGGCGCGCCAGCAGATGTCGTTCCGCCAGATGCTGGGCCTGCACCCCTACCCCGTGTGGTTCGAGACGGGCATCCCGCAGTCGTGGGCCTGGACCTACCTGGCCCCCTACATCTCCGAGTGCCCGGAGAACACGACCCGTCTGGCATGGCAGAACTTCCCCGCCCTGCACATCGTCAACCAGCCCAACCCCAACCGCTTCTCGCCCAACGACACGGCCGACGGCGAGGTCGTCGGCAACCGCACCGCCGACCCGTCCGACTCCAAGATCCCGTCGGACGAGAGCTGCGTCAACCTCAACGTCACCGGCTACGGCTGCGGGCCCGCCATCTCGCGCAACCGCAGCGAGCCCCTGAGCTTCCCCGGCCGCCAGGTGCGTCTGTCCTGGGACGCCCCCGGGCAGGCCGTCGGCCCCAACAACAGCTACGTCACTTCGACCTCGGCCAGCACACCGTCCTTCGTTGCCTGGGTCAGCCAGCTCAACCTCACGTACACACCGCTCACCGTTACCGGCGAGAACGAGGGCTACTCGTACCAGCCTGCCGGCTATGTCTACGAGGGTGACCCGGCGGTCAATGGCACCATGTTTGTCGCGCTGACTGATAGCGATCTTTACCTTACGCCTTTCAACCTGTCCATGATTAACCCGCATGTCCGCGCTCTGGGCATCTACCAGTCCGGTTAAAGCGGTTAAGCTTGTCGATGTTGTATCACTGCTGATGGTTTGATGATTGGTGGGCGCATGCAGCGCAGTGAGAAGAAAACTATAGTTAATGTATTTGTGTAATGTCACGATGTATAAGCACTCTCATCTAGTGTCCTGTCAAGCGACCACTCTACCTAGATGCAGAAGGGTTTGACTGATTGACCACGTGCTACCTTCCAATGAAGATTGGTTACAAAAGTTTTGACTTCTATACTCTATGTTCCATGAAAGGCGTTGCACTTTGAAACGTATGGATAATCATGGCAAAAGTTCAGGTAGAGAAGAGTTAAGCATTCGAATGTAAAGACCGACAAGATTTCCGATCTTCCATATATCTTAGAATTCGGAAATACAGTATCTCGAGAGAGTATAAAAACAATGGTGAAGTCCGGTCGGTAAATGGAATACACGAGGAAATTATACATTCCATATCTCATTGTGTCATCAGGTAGCAAAACCAATATTTGTAAGACTCAGCTCAATATTCTACATCCCCACCCCTCCCCCCCTTTTCCTTCATTCCACTCACTTACCCCCAAATCACAAAGCCAACACCACCCCGCCCAGCCCGACCGCCACACCCATCAACCCCCCGCTCACACCAACACCCCCAGCAGCGGCTGCACCCGTCGCGCTCGCGTTCGCCTCGGCACCCGTACCCGTCGCCGCACCAGCTCCCGTCGTACCGCCGCCGGCAGCAACGATCGTCGTCGTCGGCGTGGGCGCGTTGGACGTGAAGGGGACATCGGTCGCAGAAGTGGCGCCAGTGAATTGGACATCTCCGTCGTCGTCGTCGTCGTTATCGTTGTTGTCGTTGTCGTCGTTGTTTTCGTCGTCGTCGCTGGGGGCGGAGGTGGAGTTGGAGGGGTTGAGGACGCTGGAGGGGGGTTGTGTGGTGTTAGTCTGGGGAGGAGGAGGAGGAGGAGGAGGAGGGAGAGAAATGAGGAGAGGGAAGGTTTACCTGTCGATAACGTGCAGCACGCCATTCGCCACGAGCAGGTCCGGCACAATCACCTTGGCGCCGTTGACGAAGACGTCGCCATCGTCCAGCACGCGGATGGTTAGTTCGCCGCCGCCGAGCGCCGTGAGCACCGTCTGGTTGCTGCTGCTGCCGTTGTTGTTCGACGACGCGACGTCCAACAAGTCCGCCGAGTACAAGGCCACGGTGCCGTTGACGACGTGGTAGCCGAGCACGTCCGCCAGCTCGTCCGCCGACGCGTTGGCCAGCACGGAGCCGATGGCCGCGAAGGCCTGGTTGGACGGCGCGAAGATGGTCACGTCCGGCGTCGTGTCGACCGTGTCGACCAGGCTGGCGTTGGTCAGCGCGCCCACCAGCGCCGTCAGGTTCGCTGCTAGCGCTGTTGAGCTGACGTTTGCGGGCAACGTGAGGAGGTTGTCGACGATGTGGATGATGCCGCCGGTGAAGTTTACGTCCTGGTGTTTGGGAATGTTGTCAGCTCCTGACTATGGAAGGCTCGGGGAAGCATGTAGGAGAATCAATGGGAACAGCCCACTGTCTGGAGGAAGGGGGAGGGTAAAGTACGTACAGCCTATGTCACGGTCGCATTCTGCAGAAGACCCGAGTAGAAGACAACATTGTCATCCTCTTCCTCGACCTCGACCCGCTGGCCGCCGGTGACGTTGGCGTAGGCAGGATCCGTCAGCAGCGTGGGGATGAACTGGCTATCCTCGGTGATCTGGCTTGAGTTGTACATGCCGTTCAGCACGTGGTAGGTCAGTACGGCCTGAATCAGGCCGGGGTCCTGCGTCAACGCCGTGCCGAGGGATGTGTTCATCAGCTGGTTGAAGGCGTCGTTGCTGGGCGCCAGGATGGTGATGTTGTTGGCGCCGGACAGCGAGCTCAGGACTTCCGGGAGCGAGCCCAGGTACATCGTCAGGTTGGACAGCTCGGGAATGCCGCTGAGCGTGGCATTGAGGTCTTGCGTCGTCTGGGCAAGGGCCGTAGAGGCCAATGCCGCCGGGGTGATGTGCTTGAGCATCTTAAATCCGAGACGTGATGGTTCAAATGCTGAGGACGAAGAAGGAAGGCTTTGCTGGAGAAGAAAGGTGCGAGTAGATGCCCAGCTATTTAAGGTGTACGACTCCGCTTTCATGAAGTCGAACTTGAAGAAGGCGAACCGGAAGGGAAACAAGAGGCGATCACGTCCCTAAACAGGCCGTCGAAACCCCCCGCCATTCAGCAACTTGTCTGGGCCGACTGACCAACAGCAATTGCCCGTCGGCAACCAGTAAACGGCTGGGCATAGGTAATACCGTTCGATGCCCAGCCCCAGGTGCATGGCGATCGGGGGGGGGGGGGGGGGGGGGGGGGGGGGGGGGGGGGGGGGGGGGGGGGGGGGGGGGGGGGGGGGG
>JAJMYO010000233.1:0-51244 GCA_023087385.1 Diplodia sapinea | reverse complement strand
CCCCCCCCCGCCCCCCCCCCCCACCACCCCTGTCCGACCCCCCCCCCCCCCCTTTTTACTAGACGATCTCACGAAGCTCGACGACGTACCTACTGACCATCAGCCCCAGGAAGTCCAGCTCGCGGCCGCCGATGACATGCCGGATGCGCTTCCAGTCGCCGCCCTCCTCCTCCCTGTATAAGACCTCGCCCCAGTAGCGGTCTGGGCGGTCGCCCCGGCCGTCCCGGTGCTCGTCCCAGCCGCCCCGCGCGGCTCCCACCTGGGCGATCTTGATGCGGTAGCGGGCGGAGGCGCCGTAGATGTGGGGGCGTTCTGTTGTTTTTTTTTTTCTTTTTTTTTTCTTTTTGGCGTTAGCTTTTGATGCCGTTTTCGTGAGGGATTGCTTGTGGGAAGAGGGAATGGGGGGAGGGGAGGTGCGCACTGTTCAAGATGATACGCGCGAGGTGGCCGACGAGGTCGTGGTCCCAGTCGATGGCGCTGGCTAGGTCGAAGGCGTCGTCCCAGGGGAGCCAGGCGAGCATCATGGCGATGGCGCGGAAGGCGACGGAGTTGCTGGACGCCATGGTTGCAGAAGTTTTTGTTGCTGTTGTTATTTTTGTTGTTGTTGTTGTTGTTATTGTTGTTGTCGCTGTGGGATGTTCTCGTCTGTTGGTGTTCGGTTTTGGGTGCGATAGGTTGCGCCTTGCGAGGGCGTATTTACGTTGGCCCAGCGGGCGCTGACGCCACCAATCCAAGTCCGCTGGACCGCCTGTCGACTAGGGTCGAAGTCATCGGACCAGGCTATCCGTGTGTGTACCTTGAGGATTGGGTGGCCCGGCTGAGCCTGCTGAGGGGGGCTGATTGCGCCGCCCGCCGCCCGCCGCCCGCAGCCCGCTTGGCCTGACACCCCACATCTGCAAGCCATTCCACTCAACAACGTTCACCCAACATGGCGCACTGGAGCAAGATGGCACTGGAGGCGCGCGACGTCGTCTGCAGTAGGTCCTCGCCTTCCCTTCCCCGATTGAGCGCGCAAGAAACTCACGGACAACAACCACAGTCCAACTCAAGGTCCTCCACAAGAACTACTATAAGGACTTCGACGCCACTGAGGCTCTCGTAGGCGGGATCGACAAATACGGCCTTTGCACCGTTGCCGCCGTCCTTCTCGGAAAAAAGGAGCACGAGGGCCAACACCTAGTTCTCGCTGAGGCTTCCGACCTCCCTAACCGTGAGGACGCCATGGTCGAGCTCATGCGTAGTCTGTTCCAGCTCGAGGCCGTGTTGAAGGCCGAAGGAGAGACCAGGGGCCGCCAGTCTAAGAAGCGTGTGAGTACTGTCCCCCGGCAAACGGGGCATCGCTTCGGACCTAACAGAGTGCAGCATGACTTCATCCGCCGCACTTCCCTTCAGCGCCATGTCTGGAACGCTCAACCCTCTGATGAGGGCGACTCGGCTTGATTCGGCTTGTGGAGGACAACTCGACGCTCCCATGATGCGGCTGGGCATTGCAGATCGGATGGCAGTCATCTTAGCTGGCATGAAAAACGTCGAAGGAGTGCTACTTGCGACTAGTCAGGAAGCATAGATGGACGGGCCGGACGGGCCAAAGACTTTCTCAAAACTGTACACTTTGTGGTTCTTGACTAGCATACCGTGAAATAGACAGTAAACAAACCTTGTTCGGAATCGGTGCTACAAATGTCGTGATGTTCATTGGCGCCTTTTCTGTTCTCTGAGCTTTTCAAAGAATTGAAAGGGTTTTACGAAACACCGCAGCCTCCTACAAAGCCGAAAAGTGATGCTGGAAGGACCGTACACATGAAGCAAAGGCACTACTCCAAGCCTCGCTTGTCCGATCTCGCTCGAAAGGTTCAACCCTGGGTAGTGGAAGAATACCACACAACCACAGCAGAACCCGTCGGAGGCACATCAGTGCCTCATTATCCGACCACTGCGTGGAGAAGACAATAGCTGCTCTGGCCCAGGGGACATGCGCCTTGCATTGGCAAAGAGAACACTGAGTGAAGCGGACACAGCATCACGATCAAGGGCCAACGAAGCGACGAGTTGCAACGGCTCATCAGTTGTTATCTGTATCCTGCCTGAAGCGCCCCCCCGACAGTCTTCGCCAAACCTGTCCACCGGAGTATCACCATAACCTAGCTAGGTTTCCCCAAGCATGCATGCTGCCGTCTCGATTTGTCATGCCGCCGGCGTCCAGGAATCTCTGCCACGTACAAGGAAGTTAGCGCGGTGTCAATCATGTTGTGCAGCAGGTGACGGGAAGAAGGCGCGGTCAGTACTCTCCAAGGTTTTCCTAGGAGGGTTTCCCCATGGTTTGCTTAGAACAAGCTTGTTCCGGAGAGGAAAGTTGTAATCATGCGCATTGCGGGCTTTAGATGGGCTAGGGGAAGCGCTTACCTTGACAATGAGTACGTGGCGCCAGCGAGGGAAGCTCGGAGTCTGTGAGAAGGCCAAACAGCGTCAACGGTTCCCCGATAACAAGTCGGGAAAGGTAGAGTGCGGAAGGTAACAACGCCGGTCAGATTTTTTTTCTTTCTTCTCATCGACAACTCCAAATCGCGAACAGTTATGTTGTCTTCTGTGCGATAACGAACGTAACATTGTACATTCATCATATGGCGAGAAAGGAAAACGCAGGGAGAAAATCCATGGATCACTCACTGGGAGGCAGCGAGCCATGACAAGTGGCCCAAGTAATCGGAACGACGCCTGCGGTACCTGAGACTCGTGGGTCAAAGGCTGTGCACTCACACGGACGAAGGCTGATGCTGGTTGGCGCCGCTCGTGCGGCCCAAGATCCAGCCATGATTGAAGGAAGTTAGCGTCATGTCTCTCAAGAAAAAAAAAATCGGTTGAGATTGAGGAATGGCAGGGCTGCCATCAGACGATAATGTGAAGCGCAATGATTTTTTTTCTTCGCAGCGATAACCTGAAGCCAAACAGCCACCCGGAGGCAACCATTTGAAGTGGTTGTCTAAGATGTTCTTTCCAGTCTTTTCGTCATCACATGGCGTGCAGGTCGCTCCGTGGATGGGTATGGGACAGACTTACGCGGGCAAAGAGGAAGGACGGAAGACGGCGAAGGGGCGCGGATCTTGACTTGGGAGGTTCTGCAGTGCTTGATCTTCCACAGTTAGCACGATTTCTTGTAAATCTCGGAGGAACTTTTGACAAGGTGCTGGAGCCGCCTTCAGAAGAAAGTCTGCAGTGGTCTTTGTTTTTTCGCATCGACGACACGACACTCAAGATCAGTAGAGGATGTGGTCGTCTGACAAAAGTTCTTTCATCTCATCATCGGCGCGTGCTTAGGGGAGTGAGCAGAAAAGCACTTACAAGCGAGAGGAAGCGGTACGAGCAAGGAGGAACCGAGTGAGCTCTGTAGAAGTTCTAAGTTAGCACAATCCTTGACAGCTGCTGTGCTCGTAGGAGGAGATGGAAACGCTGGTCTCAGACAGTCTCTTTTTTTTTTTTTTTTTTTTGGCTCGTGAAGGAGACGTTTTATTGCATGAGCGAGCGGATAAGAAACGGACACTCAGGTGCTTAAAACTGTTCTTCTCAGAAGAATGGAAGTCATCATAACCAAAGGGCGGGCGAGAAAAAAAAAAAAAAAAAAAAAAAAAACTTACAAGGACCTCGACAGCACTGAAGAAAGAGATAAGAGAGAGGAGGGACCTAGGATCACGAAGATGTTGTCAGCGCGTGTCCCACAGCTTTCCTGATGGCAGAATGAGATTGACGGTCTGGCCTCAGACAAAGTTTTGTTATCGTAGGCAACCTGACACCGGGGTGGTTGCTTCAATGTTTCTGTTCAGTGTTCTTTTGTCATCACGGGCCAGGAAGGGCAAAAAAAGAAGAAAGGGAACCTCACAGGGACCTGAGGACACATACGAGCCCCAGGATGTCAAGACCGACTTAGCCGGGAACCTTGGCGAGCTGCGGCTTCCACCGGCGGGATGAGTCGAGCAGAGGGTGCACGCGTGGGGCGCGTAGGCTTTCCTGCGAGAAAAAGCACGAGGTGAGCAAGGTCCTCCAGCGTCTGACTTGAGAGAGAGAAGAGAACAAGACAAGGATGCGCTCAGCAGGCTATGGGTGTTGACATTTGCAGACAGGCTTCCACCCAGCTAGCTTCCAATCCTGGCCCCATGCCGCCAGCGTGCAATGGCAGCAGGTTCCTGGTGGTAGCCGTCTGAGGCGGAGACCGGACGCGTTCAAAGACAGTAAAGTGCTAATCATTATCGCGCAATGGGGTCGTGGGGTAGAGTGATTGAGACTTACATAGAGTGAGATCGGCACAAGACAGGCTACGCGAAACGCGAAAGGGTCAGCCAGATCTTCCAAGACGTGACGCAGAAGGACGGGTTGAGTTGTGTGCTCAGAATGGAATTGTGTGATCATTGTCGAGCGGCTTCCAAGAGGGAACCAGACCGATTTCATATGCAGTGGCTACTGGCCCGAAGGCCAGTCATCATTTCGCAAAGGGGGGGTAGGGAGGGAGTGGCTTACGTGGAGTGGATTGCGTCCCCGGGAGTCAGGTGTGGAAACTGCGTATGAGAAAAGAAGTTAGCGAAATCGTCTTGATCGGCACAAGAGAAATAACATTTGATTGTGTGTGCTCAGAACAAATTGGTTGTGTAAACATGGCTTCCGACCCTGGCGCTCTGCTTGCGCATGCTCCAGGTGGTAGCCGGGCGAACGAGCTACCGCACGCGTTCAGATGAAGTTGCTGTATTTTTGATCATCATTGCACAATGGAGGGCCTCTGGGGCGGGATGAGAGTGGCTCACGTGAAGTGAGATGAGCCTGTGACGACCGAGTGTGACTTACATCAAGTGAGATGGATGCGCAAGGACGCGCATGAGCAGGAGGCGCCTGTCCGACGGAGGATTGAGCCAAGAAGGACTTGAGACAAGGAGAGAGCTCTTGATCCAAGCCAAAAGGCAAAGAGAGAAAGAGAGAATGAGGGAAGAAAAGAGGTTGTGGAGCGCCAGGGTCGGCGGGCGGGTAGATATGCGCTAAGCAGAGTGACAGCACGCGATGAGGATGTAGGCCCGGCAACGGCGGTTGCCTGGTGCCTGGAAGCTCATGGAAAGCACCCGTTCGGGCACTCTGGTGTCTGTCAAGGTGAGCGCCCCTGGCGCTAGCCCCCGCGCCGAGGGAGCCAGGGGCAGCCAAGTTTTTGAAACGCTGCTGCCATGTGAGAGAGCACTGCCGCAAAGCACTTGCTTGATGCCCTCGAGCGCCGTGCGGTTACTGGAGTCCCATCTGGACTCGTTCCTTACGGTGAGGAAGAAGAGACGCGCAGCTTTGATGTCCTGCGGCTTGAACAGCTCCATTGGCGGCGCGTCAGGCTGGCGCGGATTGCCCCCCGATGCTATTCCAGCATGCCCAATGCCGGGTGTCGCGCGTCTGATCGTTAGCCAAAGCGCCGGGGCGAAGCTACTTCAGGGTGGAGCCTTGCGCTCGCCACTCTTTCAGTGCCCGCTACAGCCAGCCGTGGGCAGCAACACGCCCCCCTTCGCCACTCTTGAGTCCAAGATACAGCGATCTTGGGGTATGACGCCCCTTTCGCCCACCTTTGGCGTGCAAGCCTTCAGCATGCGTGATCATAAGAGTTCCTTGTGGCGTTGCGCCGTCTTAGCTGACCTCCCTCTACTTGATAGCGAATTTGAGTCGCGACCCCGACCCGCGCGAACCCGACCGCCAACGGCTTCGTCGGTTGACACCGCTTTTTGACTACTCCCCCGCGCGTCTGCTCTCTTTACAGCAACAGCCGTCTTTCTTGCGGCCTGCCGTGTGTTATTCATCGCGGAGACTTACGAACGGGCTCCGCCGAAAACCAGCTGGACGCGACCATCTACTGACTTCTCACCGCTCGCGCCACCAACCACTGCCACGTTGTAAACTCGACATCCTACAGTTCGGTGCCATACGACCCCACCAATATAGCACAGCGTACATGGCGGCCGCTCACACATCTTGGACAAGCACTGGAGGAACACGAATGCTATGCTCATCTCAAGCGAAGTTTACTCACAAAGTGGCAGGGTTACATGGCGAAGCGGACGCTTGCACAAGCATGAAATTAAGCGCAGACCAATATCATTGGTAAGGAAGAAGATTGTCTCTTCTGCAGAAGCAGCCTCGCGTTGCCAATTTCTCCATACGATTGTTGCGAGAATCCAGGCAAGCCCTCCGGAGGTCAATGCTATTACCTGCCCGACAACAAAGGGAGATCGAAGAATCTACTTCTTCCGCGGCAGACGCAGCATGAATTCTCCTTTTATATCTGTCAGAGTAATCACACCTCGCCCCTCCCAAGAATGTCACTTAGCAGACTGAATTTCCAGCTTCCTACGCAATTCAGTGTCGAAAAGCCTTCTTCTACAGAGCCAACACGTCCTCGATCTGTCCATGAATACCGCCATCATGCCTATCCAAAGCCCAGAGTGGCAGAGCGGCTCGTTTGCCGGCTATTACCTACAGCGCTTCATACTTCCTGCGTTCGTGCAATGCAAGGCACAGAATATTCAAAGGATTCATGGAGACTTTGTTACGGTGGCGGGTATGCTGGATTGCTTGAGCTTTATCAGCTCATCACAACAGTGCTCCAGGGGCAGACAGCACCACATCGTTCAGTCGGTCGCTAAAAGGCGGAGATGCTTACCTGCTGCGGAACTGGTATTTTACGGGCGTCCGCGGAGCATGTTGCCACACTTGTATGCGTGAATCGAGGACTGGACGTGAGACACTCGCCTAACGTCTTCCTTGTAGTGGAGCTATGGACAGTCAGATGGTAAGGGACTATCCATGGCTGTGCGTATTTAGGAAGAGGAAAGCTTGGTGCGGTATGGATGCGGTTCGAAGTCCTTCCTGTACACAGCGACCTGTCTCTTGTACGAACGCCCGGCGGATGCTGACTGGTAAGTATGTTGAGAGTTCTGGGTACAACACATCGGCTAACTTGCTCACAGTCGGTCTCCTGCGCCTGCCGCAACGCCTTCATTTTTGGGATCAAACCATAGCCAATGTGGCTCATGCGCTCGAAGCTATGATGGGCGGAGTGTGGGCTATAACGCCTTCACTCAGTAAGGAAACTCTTCAGAGCAGCACTGAGGAAATCGCTCTAGAATAGTCGTGGACGATCGCAAAGAACCGATAACGTGATGTCTACTGCGCCAGATGGAACGACGGCGTCGGAGAGCAGTAGGATTAATTGCTGAGCTAAGTCTGCGTTTTCCGCGCCAAGACCTACCAGCTGGATTGTGCATGTTTGTCCTCGCGGCGTCACGAAATGCCAGAAACGCAAAGAAGACAAGATGCGTGCACTATCAAACAAGGGAGAGAGGCCAAGCCATTCGACTCGCATTTCCTGGCCAGAAGATGATTGTGCCACAAGCATGACATATTGCGCTACAGTTTGCTTGGCGATCTTTTTGGCAGCAACTTTGCGCGAGCCAACACTGTTTAATTTCATGTGAACCCCTCCCCCAACATCCCCCCCAAAAAAAAAAAAAAAAACACGACGGAAAGAGCATCCAACCACGAAGAAGTTCACAATGGTGGGTTTCGAAGAAATCTGCCTAAGAAATCGAATCAACGGTAGGCAAGCCTTCTCTCTTATTTCCTCCCTGGGTCACCGAGTTTGACAACTGACGAAATTTGCAGAGAACGGTCGGTACCTCCAACACAGTAGCTATCCTAATGTGACGGTTGCCACAGGGGCAGTCAAAATACCGGATGGATGGCAATACCGCGGCTACTTGATGGCCAACTCGATCCCGTGGGTCAAGACTTCACTGTACACGTCACGGATTGACGCGCTGATCCATCTGGATGATTGGGTAGAGAAACGAGTGAGCTCGGCGCTTCTAATTTACGAATGCAAGGAGGTGTAACAGTCTCTTGTACAGGGATGGCAGAGTCGCGCAGGGCTCAGAAGGGGTGATTGCGACAGTCAAGGCTCATGGGGGCGTTAGCATCACATACAAAGATGAATATTCGATTGCTTCCAGCGACGTGACATTTGTGCCGAGTGGCGGTACGATGCAAGGGCACAAGAGCTGAGGGCTGGGTCCGTGAGGGACGATCTAACGTGTTGGGGAAGGTTGAGCCCCCTGTGACCCGAGCCAAGTCGTGCACAAGCTTTTTGCGAGGCGTGGGTCCGTCACACGCTGCCAGGTCATTTTCCGCCTCTAGCGTCAGAAACGGCACTCCCGGTATAACACGACACTGCGCCATAATCGGACGCTGGGTCGTAATCCGGCGCAGGGCCCCGCAAGCACACACCTGTCCATCCAGAGCACAACAACGGCTGCGGAATACCGAGCGTCATCCAAGCATTGTTGAAAACTCTGACAGCGGCTCCTGGGAATGACGTGGCCCTCGGAATGTGCGGCTCGCACGCCTCGGACTTGGTGGCGGGCTTGCGATGTCGGAGAGGAAGCAATGCCGAGATTCGCAATGCGAGCCCCGCATTCCCGCGCGGCCCGCCAGGCAGCAAAGCTTTCTCATTAGCTGGTGCTTATCTCGACCTTCATTCACCTTTTCCTTCCTCCCTCTTCAACTCCAACAATCGAGGTTCCTTGAGCGAGCGAACTGCCGTCACACTGCGGCGTGAACCCCCTTCTCCCTCTCACATCACGCAGTGCGCTGCCGAAAACCAACGGGGAAACCCACACACCATCGCAATACATACATACCCCGCCATCGTATCCATCGGCACACCCGGAAACGCCATCACACCGTGGAGCGAAAACCCCCCCAGCTCCCATCCGCGGTACTACACCACACCACACCACACCACCATGGCGCCGCCGCTCCTGCGCAAAATCGCCACCGAGCTCGGCCTACCCACCATCGTCCACGCGCCGCGCGACCTGCACCTCATCTTCGCGACGCGGTTCCTGCGGATGGCCGGGTACGGCGGGATCGCGCTGGTGCTGGCCCTCTTCTTCGCGGCGCTGTCCGTCTCGGACGAGCGCATCGGGCTCTTCATGACGCTGACGCTGCTCGGCGACGTCGCGCTGTCGCTCTTCCTCACGCTCGTCGCGGACGCGCTCGGGCGGCGGCGCGTGCTGCTGCTGGGGTGCGCGGGCATGGTCGTCGCCGGCGCCGTCTTCGGCGTCGCCTCGGGCTACTGGCTGCTCCTGGCGGCGGCCGTGGTCGGGGTGATTAGCGTGAGCGGCAACGAGATTGGGCCGTTTCGCGCGGTCGAGGAGAGCGTGTTGGCCGGGCTGGTGCCGGGCGGCGGGGCGAGGAGCGAGGTGTTTGCGTGGTATGTGGTTGTCGGGACCTTGGGGTCGGCCGTAGGGCTGCTGGGCACGGGATGGGTCGTCGAGGCGTGCAAGAGGCGGGAAGGCTGGGTGGAGTTGGATGCGTTTCGCGTCGTGTTTTGGTGCTATGGCGCCGTGGGCTTGGTCAAGGCCGGGCTGACGATGCTGTTGAGTGAGAGGTGCGAGGTCGATGGCTATGCGGCTGCTGCTACCCCTGCTGCGGGCGCCGGGAGGGGCGAGTACAGCGCGGTGGCGAGTGGCGACGGCGGAGGTGGGAGGAAGGACACCGCGGCCGAAGACGCCGAGGAGAGCGAGCGCGACGTCTTCCTCACGCCGTCGCGCTCGTCAGAGGAGGGCGCCGCCGCCGACGACGACGACGATACGAACGGGCGACCGCTCCCTCCCACGCCGCCGCAGCCCGCGCCGCCGTCCAAGCCGAAGATGGGCTTCGCGCAGCTGTCGACGCCGACGCGCTGGATGCTGCTGAAGCTGTGCGCGCTCTTCTGCGTCGACTCGCTGGCGTCGGGCATGGTGCCGTACTCGCTGATCAACTTCTACCTCGACCGCAAGTTCGGCCTGCCCAAGTCGACCCTCGGCGCCATCGTCGCCGCCACCTGGGTCACGTCCAGCATCGGCAACATCTTCGCCGCCTCCATCGCCAAGCGCATCGGCCTCGTCCGCACCATGGTCTTCACCCACCTGCCCTCGGCCGTCTTCCTCGCCTTGATCCCCGCTCCCAACGTCGTGTGGTTGACGGCTGTGCTGCTGGTTGCGCGCGGTACCCTCGCGAGCATGGATCAGGCGCCGCGGTCGGCGTTCTTGTCGATGGTCGTCCGGCCCGAAGAGCGGACGGCGGTGATGGGGATTGTCAATGTCGTCAAGACGCTCAGCCAGAGCGGCGGGCCGTCGGTCACGGGATTGCTGGCTGGTGGGAATAGGTTCTGGATCGCTTTCGTGGTGGCGGGCGCCATGAAGGCGGCCTATGACTGTGGGCTGCTGACGCTGTTCGTGAAAGTTGAGAAGAAGGCCGAGGGTGCCATCAAGCTGGACCAGAGAGAGACGCGCGATCTCGTTGATGAGTTTGAGCTGGACACCGATGACGAAGCATTCGACAGCGGCGATGACACGCCGGGGAAGAGGAGGGACTCGGCAGCCTGAGATTTCAAGGTATAAATTCGGGTGGAAAGTTCACATACAGGGAAGCTAATATCGCAACCGCAGCCTTCAATCTAGTGTTTGTCCCTGACGATCTCGTAGCACGCTTGAGCAAGTTACAAATTTCTTCCAGCTTAGATGAGTTTCCTCAACTCTTCGATCCCGCTGCTGATTCCGTGCATACACACGTCATCCAAGCCACCATCTCCAACGCTCTGCGAATGACTCCCCCTTGCAAAATCACCACCGTCCAACAAAACCTCAGTCTGACCATCCTCTCCGCCGCCGCGCACAACGCCGCTCCGATCATCCCCCTACTCCACCCCCTCCCTCCTCACCCAATCATCACCTTCACGCCGATACTTCTTATCCGCATCCCTCATCGACACCCCCGTCCCATTCCTCCTCCTTCCGTCAGGCCTCTTCTCCACCCCCCTCGGCGCCGCCATCGCGTCCCTCCTCCGCCCGGACCTCTCCCCATTCGTCATCCTCCCCGCTCTGTTTCTCCTCCTCCTCCTCGTCGTCGTCGTCGTCATCGTCGTCATAGTCGTCATAGTCGTCGTCATCGTCATCGTCATCGTCGTTTTTTCCGACACAATGGCTGCTCCCTCCTCCACCTCCTCCTGCTGCTCGACCACCAGCACCAACCCCGATTCCCTCTTTTCCGCGTGTTTCTCGCGCACGTGCTCGAACACTTCGGCCACGCTGCCGAAGGCTTGGCGGGCGGCCGGCGCGCAGAAGCCGCAGAGGCGTTCGCAGGGTTTGAGGACTATGGCCATGGGTCTTCTGGAGGGAGAGGTTGTTGAGGGGGGCGGGAAGTCCGGGAGCCAGTGGTGGGTGTGGTCTGGGCCTGGGGTGTTGCAGGGCATTTTTGCGTGTAGGGTTGGGTTTGGCTAGGTTTGGAGTTGTGGGGTTTTCGCGTAGTTTGTTGCGGAGTTTTGGCTTTTGAGAGACTTGTTGGACGGGGCGAGGAGGTGTGTTTTTTCGCAGGGTGGTGCTATGCTTGTCGGTTTGGGCTCTTCATGGAGTCGTGGATATGGGACACGGTGTCTCAAGGTTTTTTGATGAGGCAAGTTCAGTTGCTGGTTGTTTTCTTCGCATTTTCCATGTGGCTAATGCATCCTGTATTTGTGCTGCCGAGTCTTCGATTTTGGTCTACTGTAATCAGGGTCCAGTCAAAAGTATGAGGGTTGCCTGCAATGGTGGTACCAGGGTCCACGGTACGTCCATGATTGAACCATTGGTATGCTTGAAAACAGACTCTTCTATCCATTCTCAAACTTCTGCCCGAACGCAAATTCACTTGGAGCGATGAAAAATTGTCCCATCACAGGAAAAAAAGACACCACAGAGATCGCCCAATTCTACGATAGTTCCACCCCCAAAGAAAAAGAGGGACCGAGCTACGCGGTGATAGAGATGGCTCAGGAACATTCCATGCACGAAGCGGAAAGCCCTACGTCTCTGTCCCAGACTTTGGTTGGCGAAAACCGCACTGACGTGCAAAACGTTTGAGACACCTTGGGAATAAGGCGGGGAAGCTATCTATTCTACCAACGCCACAAAGGGTCCATTCCAGTCCAGACGCTACATACACTAGCGGTCCGTTCCTTAGTGCAGGAGCCGCGAGACGTTTGTCATGCCGCCTCAGCAAAATCCTACCTACCGGGGCTGTTGGTCTCCAAGCCGGAGGCTCCAGCCACCATGCTTCTTCACTGCCCTGCTGTAGGAGCTGGGCAAGACGGAGCGGTGAGTGTGAGTGTCGCACAAATGCTTATCAAGGTGGTAGCGCGGTGAATCCCGTTGTGTTCACTAAACATGCGCCTACCCGCTTGCACCGCCGCACTCCCGCTTGAATTTAAGAGACTAGTCAGCCTGAGCCTCCGATAGCCCGTACAATTATGTAAATAGGTGGCAGGTTGCCCGACGGCTTCCTTCTCATCGCTCTTCAACTCACAAATATTCACCATCACTTCCACTAATACTATCTTGCCGCCTCAACCAAGTTACGAAATGCCCATCATACCACCCCCCATAAACACGTCTCTCCCTATGTCGACCAACTGTCGCAACAAGTATGCATCAGCTTTCCTCTACCGGACATGATGGTTAACTTCTGTTGTCCAGTGGCGAGAGCAGGAAACGTCCTCATCCGGACGATGATGAAACGAGGCTCTCAGACAAAAACATGAAACTCTTGAGGGACAGGGCGAGGAAGCAAGAACACTTGAAGAATAGCAAGATTGCCCAAAGGAAAATCGCCGAGAGGGAGAAAGAGTATCAGGGGCTGAACGTACAAATCAAACAAGACAAGATCGAGACCCACAAGCTTGATAATGAGATTGAAAAGTTCAACAAGGACATCGAGAAGGCTAAGCGTCGTAACGAGGAGCTTGAGAGGGAGTCGGACAAGGAAATGATCCTCGATTGCGACTCTGACTGCGGCGAGGGAGAGCTTGTTGTTGTCCAGAACCCTGAGAGCCGTCCGGTCCCCACGCCGGCTTCCGCCCTGGGTGGTCGAAGTGACCAGGCAAACGGTACTTCGCCAGCCTCGGCTCATCCACGATCCTCCACCAGGGTAGACGGGACCTCCAGCCGAACAACGAACGCATCCCGTCTATCGAGTCCAGTTCCCAGATCATCCGCATTGGCAAGCAGACAAAGGAGCGCCAAAACGGCTGTGGGTGGAAGCCGGACGGGGTCGGCAAGCGGATCTCAAGGTACGACTCCATCTGGACGCCGGCAGGGGAGACCTCGCAAAGAGAAGGATTCCTCAATGATAACACCGGCAAAGACAGGGACCAGCACATATACCAGCCGGAAAGAAGGTCGTCTTGACGAAGACGGAATTCGTCGGATTCTCGGCGATAACCAGTTCCTGGTCGTCGCGCAAATTTGGCTTAACCTTCTTGAGCTCTGGTTAAAACGATACATGGTAGAGGACCTGAACATAGCGCTTCAGAACCGCGAAGCGCATACCGACTTCGACATGCTACTCGCGGGGTTAGCTTCAATCGCGACACGCTGGAACCCCGGGACCTACCTCCACTCGGAGAAGGGGTATGCCACCCGATCGACGTACAAGAGGCGCATCAAAAGAACGTGGAACCTGTTTTTCTATGTGGCGACTCGCACCTCAAGATGGCGCTGCCGATTCCATGCAATGGGCCGTTTGATTGTTTCCACGCAGACGACGACGCCGAGCCAAGTCCCATTCTTAGGGCGTTTCTACGAACAAAGGCTGCCCGTGCGAACCTTTGCGACCTTCACAGGCTTCTAATAATCCTTAGCTGCGATTCCACAGATGAGTGCAAAGGGTGTGGGTACTACGCCAGAGATATAGTGCCACTCGAAACCAATCTGAATATGCCTCCTGAACGGGAGCGGAAAGCTGTCAAGCTTAGGTTGAAGAAAGGATACATAGGGAACGATCTTCTTCGAATTGTCTATCCTTGAGCGTTCAGAGTGGTCTCTATCAGTTTGTTTTCTCGTTTCCTTCTTAGCCCTTTGTCTATCTTGTATCTTCTGCGTTAAGTCCAATGAAATTCTCCATGCTCAAGGTACATGTATCCGACTATGATTTCTTCCTTCCTCCGCTTTGTTGTTGTCGTCATCCGACGTGTGATCCGTCTTCAGTCCATTTTGGTCTCCCACCACCGTGGCCGACGGCACCGGCTCGTTATTCTCGTCTGCTCTCGTGCTCTGTCCGGCGGCCACGGCCGCGTCGGCATCGACCGTAGCTATTCTCTTCTCGCCTGCCTTGATCTGCTCATTGAGCTGCCTAATGCGCTTCCTGCGCTTAGCCAAGATGCAGTTCGCCAGCGCGTTTCTCGCTTGTTTTCCCAGAAAGGCAGCCCTGAACTCTAGCTCGTAGCCTTCGGACGCTAGCTTCGAAACTTCCTGTCGTATATGTTTCTCCTTGTCGTCTTCTTCTTGCGTCTTTCGCTTCTGGTGAATGAGTGTGTTCGCAGATGCGTACGTCGACTCGTCGCTGGCAAGGCTGGATTAGGCGCTAAGAGCATTGTACATGCTTACGCGCAGATGAAGACTTACCCGAAGAGACTTGCTGCTGGGCGAGATGGCGGCATGTTCGGATTCTCGAGGCTTTCCGAGTATGGGAAATACGGTCTTCGCTAATGGCATATGAACTTGGATGGATTTGATATTATCCCGTCACTGGAAAAGGATGAGTTGGAAAACGAGGATTGATGGAGGAAAAGTTTTGGCTCTAAATATGATACGCAGAAGCCACCTGCGGACACTGCAGAATGCGGAGCTGTTATTGGCGGCTTACACGGATCAGTTGCATGGCTTCTTGCCCGCTCCCGCTGGACGGGGACCACTGCTTTGGCCATGCATAGTTTCCGTATTGGGATAGATCCAGGTCTCTCTGCATTAGGTTGCGCTACATCATCAATACGCCGCAAGTGTTCTGCACCTGGGACCGAACAGAAGTTTGACAGGGGCCGGGGTCCGGGAAGGGTTTTTCATGCTGTCTTCCGCATCTTTTGCTTCAGCACTATTCAGGCCGGGACCCACTCAGATGCGCTTTCCCAAAAGAAGCTACTGTCCCATGGAAAGGGAGGTAGAAAACCTGTTCCTGGAGGCGGAGCAAAAAGCTTGGAGCGCGGCTGGTTCCGGATCCTCAGCTGCCATGTCGATCTGCTATTTGTTGCCCTTGTTTTACTCCGTATATTAACTCAGAGGAGAGCGTAAAATTCGCCGCACAAAAGTCAACGGCGGAGTGCAGCGCCAAGTTCCAGTTGAGCGGTAACGGCGAGCCACTTACAGAGAAGAGTGGTCTAGCCAGACGTACGGCTGCTATCCTGGACCTTATCGCTTGACTTTGAGTTTCCGCAAGTGCGTATTCGGAATCTATGGTGAATTATTTTCTGGTTTGGTCCATGATGATTTCGGCGCTCCCCACGGTCTGCGAGACTGGCGTTTGTTGTAGCTGGCTGCGAGGGCCTCTTCGCCGCGTCGCTCGGATCAAGTTTCGGGAGGGTCATGACAAATTGGAAGAAGCGGTTGAGAGCGGCAGTCAGGGCAATTGACACGAGAGAGTTGCAAGCCAAGAAGCTGCCCGGTGGCTGGCCGACGGAGCCGGGAAAGCTGCGGGGATTGACTCCAGCAGGCGCGGTCCCTTAAGCGGGAGTACGATCTATAGCGTGGATCGCGCCAGTGCATTAAATCCCTTGCCTTGGTGGTCGCTCCAGTCTGTCAGAAACTCTCGCGCTCATGTGTCGCACACGGGGTCTTCGCGCCACTAAGTAGCCCGCTGCAAGAGGCGCGGTGCTTCAGCCACGTCGCTTTCGCCCGTGTGGCAGTTTGCCCACGGCTACACAGCACCGATTTTGCCGGGGATTACGGCGTAGGTGGATGTTGAGACCCATCTTCACAGCGCTAATGCAGCTGAGGCAGTCCCCGATCGTCGCACAGACATGTCGCTTCTCCATTCTGCATCTGTCGGCCCAGCGCCTGCACCCGCACCCGCACATCCGTGTCAATGCGGCCCGAGCCAGCGCGAAGAAGAACCTGTTCCCTGCGATTCATCTCATCCATCAAATGCTACCGTCCTCGCTGGCTGGGAATGGCTTGAAACAGTGTGAAGAAAGTCAACACAAGTTCCGAACGGCGGGTGCGCGCACAATCGATAGTGCCAACCGCACGCTTGATTCACAACCCAGGCCATGATAGGCTATTTATGGGTGCTCTGCACCGCCTGAATCGCCAATACACATTGCCTAGGGAAGTTACATCAGCTGGCCATGGCGAAGGATGCGGTGTGCTGCGAGGCGAATCGCGAAGCTTCTCAAGCGCGATAGCACTCCGCCACAACACCTCTACCGACCCACTGAAGTCCCTCCCAGGCCCCTCAGCCATCGATCCTATATTAAAAAGGCTGTGCGATAAATACTTTCCCGCTATACTCAGAGAACGGAGAAGCACCAGATCGAATTACAAAGAGGTCTAAGAGCCTACTGGCAGGCTACGCTTCCATGCGCCTTACAAGCTGTTCCGGAGTCGTACAAGCCTCTAACTTAAAATGGAGCGTGCGACTTTGCAGCCCATCAAACGGAAAAGGCAACCAGGCCGCTCTCCGCGCCGCGATAGTCGCGACATCTCAACGCCCTGAAAGCAAAAGCCTTCCGTGCCACTCCAAACCAGCAAACGGACGCAAAACGACTGACCAGACTCGCAGGCCCACGCACTCTTCCAACCACAAGCATGCCTATCCGAGCCCCACGCCGAACAAACGACAGCTCCTACAACATCCACGCACTACGCCGCGACCCGCCGGCCCCACGTCCCCAGCCCGAACAAGTGCTGGAAGCGAGGACGCATACGCCCAGAAACGCGGACCAGTGCCGAAACCCCTTCCAGCGCTGCAGACGGAGAACCTCGCACCACGATCCGGCTCGCGGGAAACTCTTTCACTGCCCCTCGCCTCACGCCACAACCGACCGGCAAACGGCATGAAGAGCAATCGCCGTAGCATGAGGCCGCCACGCAACGCATCGCTGGCCGCTGCATGAAGCCGATAGAGAGCCAGCAAGAGCAGTTTGGAAAAATGGAGCCCTCCGGCCGGCCGACCAACACGGGCAGATGCGGTTCGCCTTATCTTTCTGCCAGGGGTTTTTGCGACAAGTTCTGACTTGCAGCAGCCAACTCCCCGCCGACAGCAGGTACCCGTTAACGGCGTACATGCGTGTCAGACATTACTGCAGAAAGAACCCGTGACCGACCCCCACCCTCCCACAGCCGGCCGCGGTCGGGAGCGTAGCAATGTCTGGGTTTGTCTCTGTTGTCCTCTTTCGTGGGATCGTGCGGCCCGGTATACTTTCCCACGCGCTGGTCCAGGCCGGCGGCTTCCCGTCGAGGCGGTGGGCTGCGATATACGTGAAAAGCGCAATATTTGGAGCAAGGGAAGTATAGAATTTGCTGGGAAAATGTGTGATGAGGGCTGGTAGGGGGTGCGAGGTTCTGCCTGCAAAAAGAAGGTGGCCAGACGGGCAAACCGGCGAGAGGAATCCAAAAGAAGAAGCTCGGGGTTGGGGAGGGGGAGAGAGAGAGAGGCTAGCTTCCTTTCGGAGAGCACACCAGAAGCTGGGGGTGGCCTGAATGGTGGAGCGCTGACACGGACATTGCACAGAAAACCCCGCTGTTGTTGTTGGAAAATGCCGAAGGGAAACTTGGGCATGAGTTGCTCCTTCTGCAAACTCTCCCGTGCCCAATTTAGCATCAAAGCCAATCACAAACAACCCTTTCGCTTCTCCAAACACGCTCGACCCCCCTCAACCCGCATCGACCCTCAAATGCCACCAACCGCATATCCAGCCAAGCTTCATCTACCATAGAAACAACAAACCCCCCACGGCCCACAACACCAGGGTGGCATCGCAACCATCGGAAGCCGCCAGACACCACCCCGTCAACAGCCACACAAACCACGACGACGACCACTAGGGGGCAGCGACGCGGTGTGATGACAACCGCCCGGACGAGATCGCCAAAAAAAAAAAGAAAAATCACGACGTAAGAAGCCCGTCGCCGTGGTGCGCGCTATGGCGGCAAAAAGGGGGACTGACTCTCCCTCGGCCGCATCAGTACAGGTTGCTTACCAGGATGTCAACGAGGACGAAGAGCATGGCCAGAGATAGGGTGAGGATCGCGAGTACCAGGAAGAACGGCATGGCGAGGGCGTGGTGGACGGGGCGGGAGGAGGCGGAGGACGGAGGACTGGTTGTCGACTGGAGTTGTTGAGGTCGTGGTTGCTTTCGGACCACGTGTGCATCCCTCAAAAAGTTTAGAAAGAAGGTTTTTCTGTGATCAAAGGTCAATGGAAGGGTGGCTTGAGGTAGGTCCAGTGGTAATGATGAAGTTGTTGAAGACTTGGACGAACTCGAGCAGAGTAGGCACCACTCGGACTTGAGTAGAAGATACTGTCGGCGGCCACCCTCACATGTTAGCTTCGCTCCTCCCCGACACACATCATCAAACACCATCTAGGCCACCTGTCCAGCTTCACCGGCGCCAGCAGCCGTCCCACGAAACCTGAACCGTCTGAACCGATGGCCCGACGCCTGAAGCATCATGCACTGCAGCCTACAGCTCAGCGCTGAGCAGAACAGAAATGCCAACACAGCACTCGTATGTATGTACCACCATCCCGCAGCTCGGTGCAGCACCCACCACCACGGTGAAGAAGTGGCGGTCTGCCCAAAAAACGCCATAGCAACAACGCTCGGAAGCAGGTAGATAAGGCGGTGAGCTGTTATGCCCGTGACGCGGGAGCCTGGGATAAGGATTGAGTCAAATGAGTGTGTGTGCGCTGGTGTCTCAGGTGCGCCGGGATCCTGCGAGATGCACGACACAGTGATGATCGACAGAGCAGCGCTCAGCCATCCGCAGCTACCCGCGATGGACATGAGTCGGGGCGGTAGCCTTCAGTGTGCAGTACCGGTGCTGCTGTACTAGCGTTGGATGTGCCGTACCTCCCGGGGCTCAGAAACAGCGCGATGCGTCTTCAGCATTCATGTGACGATGGCGCAGCTGAAGCAAAGTCGCTCAATGCGTTGCTCCAAATGGCAACGTGACTTCATCGAGCATAAATAAGTGTAGAAGGGGCGAGAAAAGGGGATCGATCGAGATATCAAGTCTACGATGTCTCCACGTAGACAGCAGCAAAACTTGAATCCTTCCACATGAACGCTCAGCAGACAAACCCTCCATCATCATCATAATCAAATACATACATACATTTCGAGCCTCAAGCCAACTTTTGTGCTTCTATACATCCACCAGGCTTTCCCCCATCCCTCAACCATTTCCCTTCCCGCCACACACCTCCTTCTCTCGCTCCAACAACAGTACCCCCTCCATATCCGCCTAGAGCCACCACCACCACGCAAAAATCTACAACTCATCATGCCCAGCACCACCCGCCTTCTTCGGCGGCGGCGCCACGCCAACCTTCAAATCCTTCGCATCCGGGAACGTCATGACCTTGACGACCAAGCTGGTCCAGCCGGTGAAGTGCTGCGTGCGCTGGCCCCTGCCCGTCTCGGGGTCGTACTGCTCCCACGCGAAGCCCGTCTCCTTCCAGCTGTCGAAGACGGTGTCGACGAGGTTCTTGCGGAGCGCGGCGTACAGCTCGGCCGCGCGCTTGGCGTGCGGGCTGGTGGATTGCGCCGTTTCCTGTTTGTTTGATGTATGTCAGCGATGATTTGTTACTCTTTACGGTGGTGGTGGTGGTGGTGGTGGTGAAGGAAAAAGGAGGGGAAGGAAAGAGAGAGAGAGGCGGGAAGAAAAAAAAAAAAAAAACGCACCAGCAACCTCACAACCACAAGATAGTTGATGCACATCCACACGGGGCTCCTCCAGTAGTTTTCATCCGTGCCGTAAAGCTCGTCCTTCTTGCTCAAGCTCCTGATGCCGTGGGGGCTCCAAATCTCCTCCTCGTCGCCGACAAGGTCCAGAATGCTGCCGACCTTCTCTTCGTCAGACACGAGCCCGAACAGCCACGGGAAGAGCGACACGTAGCCCTTGTGGCACACGAGCACGCTCTCCTCGTAGTCGTCGATGGTGGCGTCGCAGTGGATCTTCTCCTCGGCGCTCCAGTGCAGGTCGTCGATGTTGCGCATGATGGCGTTTTCGTACTTGGCGAACTCGGCCACGTCATCGTCCTCGCCGATGAAGGCGGCCACGTCCTTGATGTTGCGCGTCATCATGCCCACCCACGCGATCAGGTCGACGTGAAGCTCCCCAGGGTGCGGCGGCTGCGCGCGCGGGTAGTCGTCGAGGCCGGACGTCAGGATGTGGCGGGGAGTGCGGCCGCGCCAGCGGTAGCCCTCCTTGGTGCTGAAGGCCTCGCGGTCGTACGACTTGATGTCGCCGGACTGCGTGCGGCGGAACCAGAAGTAGTGGCGCTTCAGCAGAGGGTAGAGGTCGCGAAGGTATTGGAGAGCAGCTTCGCGGTTTTTGAGGTACGTCGTATACTTCTCGCCCGAAACAAGCGGCTGCTGGGAGCCATCGGTGGGGGCCTGAGCCTGTAGCTTCTCGATGAAAGCAGAGAGAATGAAGAACAGCGTAGGAGGGTTGGCGTAGTGGGGGTATTGGATCTGGAACTCCGGCGGGACCTTGTTACGGGCCTCGGCACCGAGAATCTGCTCGCGGGCAATCCAACCATCCTCGTCCATGAGATTGAACCAGCTCTTGATGATTTCCAGCGTGAGATCGACATCCCAGTCCACAATCGGAATGAGGTGGAATCCCTCGTCCCACAGGAAGCCTCTCGGGAAGAAGGGCCTGGAGGGAATGCTAGTGAAAAGCTCATAAGGACCCTCGAGCTCGGGCTTGTTCCTGGACTGAGCCTCGGCGGCCTCCTCCCAGAAACCCTCGTTGTCCTCGTCATACTCGGAAGCGTAGGAGCGGTCGATGCGGGCGTCGCCGTAGAAGTAGCCAATGCCACCAACGAGGTTGGAGAACATTGACTTGGAAAATTCATCGTACTTGTCGCTGTTGAAAGGCGCCTGGGGCTTCATCACTTCGCTGTAGCGCTTGGAGAAGGCAGTGGTGGCAGCGTCAAGCTCGTCGGTCAAGTCCTCCGCTGTAACATCGTCAGGATGGATAACAATGATAGCAAACAGGTGTCTTACAAGTCATCGGCTTCGGGGCAGAAGCAGAAGAGAAGAGAACATCGAACTGCCACACGTAAGCATCCCTCAAATCCACACCATTCCCAGATGCACACCCACCTCGAAAGGACCTTCGAAGACCTTCTGCACGAAATGGATATTGCCCATGCCCGGCTTGTGAGCGATGGTGTAAATTTGCTCAGGCGGAGGCATGTTTTCCTCGGTACCAAACCGGGCCACGAAGTTGTCAACCGTCTGCTTAATAGCAGCAAACAGGACGGCCTTGACCTGCCACATAGCCTGCTCGGGCAGCTGCGCGCTAGTAACAAACGTCTTATCCAGCGGCTTCTCATCCCACGCCTCATGGCGCTCCTCGGGATGCTCTCCCTTGCCCTTCGTCACCTTGATCGCATACGCACCCAATCCCTGACTCTGGCCCTGAATCTCGACGTCGCCGTCGCGGCCCAGGCCCTCCTCGTCGGCGGCCTCGACGGGCACCTCCAGGCTGCCGAGGCCCTCGAGTGAGGCGTAGAAGACGACGGTCGTCTTCAGGTTGTCCGGGGCGTCGGCGCGCGGCGCGCCCCGCACGCGCAGGCCCCAGCTGCCGCCGTGCTCGCCGCCGGGCACCTTGACGAACTCGGTCGTGATGTCGACCTGATTGCCGGCGTCGTGGATCGTCTGCTTGCCGCCCGTGCGCGGGTCGTACTCGTCCCAGCCGTAGCCGGCCATGCCCTCGTGCTGCTCGCATGTGTGGCGGAAGTCTGCGAAGAAAAAAAGAATTGTCCCTTGTTAGCCACACATTGTGCTCTTACATTACACCAATTGGCTTCTTTTCCGGCCTTTTTCCAATGCCAATTCGTTGATGAAATGGCATGGGGAGGGGAGAAAAACGCACTGTCCTGCACCGATCTGAAATCCTCTACCCTGCTCCACAGCAGGCCAGCGGCCAAGCTCTTGGGGATGCGCGGGCGCACGCCAAAGTACAGGTTCGGCTTGTACGGGCCCCACAGCAAACTCTCGTTGGAGGCGCGTTCGATCTGCTGGACGGCCTCGCTGCGCTCATTGCCTTCCTCGGCGGCGGCACGAGCGCCGGCCGGGCTGAGCAGCAGCAAGATGGCGGTGACGACGACGGCGAAGCTGGTCGCGGCAGCTCTGAAGGATGTTTGGGCGACGCCGCCCCGGCGGCCGGGGGACGGCGGTCTGGTTGGACGCATTTGTGGGCGGACAATCTCAATTGGCCGGATTCGGGGTCGTGGTGAGAGCCTCCGGGAAAAAGAGAGGTTGTTGGCAGGAAAGACAACAGCTTGCGCGGCCCAAGTAGTAGCGGTCGACGGACGCGAAGTGGGAGACGTGGCGCTCTGACGCACGCCCAAAGCTCCCCCCAGAGCTGCCCCGACCACACTTCCGCACACCGCATTCACCCGGCGATTTCTCTCTCGCCTCACACACCACACAGGGACGACGCCACGACTTCGAGAAGACCTCAGGCTCATGCAATCAAAGAAGAGACCATGTTCGACATTTCTGGGTTCCACAAATCAGATGTGGAACTGCATTGAAATCGAGCTGGCTTTTATTTGGTACCAATGCCTCGCAGGCGCCGAGCATCTGCAACTCGAAGCCTCGCACTAGAAGTCCCCAAAGAACTTCGGAATCCCTAATCCTAATCATCGCATCCAGCAGGGGCAATTTCCAGCTCCGAAGAAAAGCAAGCCGTGAGAATCCCCACCAACGCCAATGCTATGCCATTGCCACCCGCAGTCTATCAGTCCTTCCGACGACCGAGTCCTTAACGACCTCATTATCCTCGCTGCCATTGTGGGTACAGCCGCTATCCTCAAGCGAGTAGCTTTTATCCGTATGAGTATCGTCATCGCCGTTTGCCATCCTTTGCAGATGGGCTATCCGCCCAGCCGCAGCAATATGTTCCCCCATTCGTTCCCATCTACCTCGACGGGCTAAGCGGCCTGTTGAAACCTCCCACACGGTTCATGTACTGCCTGTACTCCGTCTTCTTCTCCTTCCTGACGCCGTAGTTCAGGTCGTTGCCAGGCACCTTCGTGTTGTGCGTGCTGCTGAAGCTCGAGAAGCCCATCAACCGCTCCATCTCCCTCGCCTCCGGATCTGCCTCCTCGGCCGCGCCGCCATCCACGTCCATCGCGTTCTCGTTGCCGTCGCCATCCTTCTCACCGTTCGTTATTCCATCCGCGATGGAAACTCCCGCTCGAGACTGCACCCGACGTGTCCACTCCCGCGAGCTGGGCTGCGTGCGACCCGACGTGGGCGGCGGCGCCGCCGCCGCGGCTGCCGCTGCAGCGTTGCCCTTCTTCGTGCCGTTCGTCGTAGCCGCCGATGCTGATCCTCCACCGCCGCCGCCGCGCGGTCCCCTCGGCGGAGAGCGGCGGCGCACATTGCCATCGCTCGGCCTGGGCGAGCGCGAGCGCGCGCGGTCGTCTACACGAGCAAGAAAAAAAGTCAGCCACCCCATCCATCCATCCACCCATCCACGAAACAACAGAATGTCACGGAGAGTGGGTTCGAGCAAACGTACCTCCTCTCCTCCTTCCACCCCTTTCCCTGCTTCCGCTCCTGTCTCTCCGTCCGCCGCGCTTGTTGTATCCGCCGCCGCGCCCACCGCGACCGCCACCGCGGCCACCGCCGCTTTCGTGGTGATCATCCGAATCACGCGGCGACCGCGATCGGTGACGCGCACCGCCGCCGCCGCCGCCGCCGCCAGCTGTTCCTCCTCGCCGTGGTGCCTTGTTGGGGCGGTCGTTGTCGTCCCACATCTGCGCCGAGTCGGGGCGGCCGCGCGAGCGCTTCGAGGCGGGCGGGTCGGGCATGGTGGCTTTCGCGTGTGCTGCGCGTTCTCGGTTCGCGAATGGTCACTGTAGAGTATGTACGTTGGTGAGGAGAGAGGCTCGAGGATCTGATCGGTGGGTTCCGCGCGATTGGAGTGCGGGTCGACTGCTGCGCGGAGGAAATGTGGATGCGGCGTGTAGAGCGAGACCACGGGCTGCTGTCGAACACGCAAGTGTTCGAGGGTGAAGCGGTGCGTTGGCCGGGTGGGCCTCGAGAATCGTGGTGGACGTAGGGTAGCGGCGAGGAACAGCTTCAAGAAACGAGCGAAGGCGGTCGCGGCCCGCGGCGCACAGGCCACCGCGCGCGACGATCCGCGCTTCTGCCTGAGGCATCACTATCGCTCTCTTATGCGGTCCTCAAAGAAGCAGCATATTATCATTTCTACACAGCTGTTGATGCTGGACTGATTGGCAACCACTCATATCTCATCCTCTTCCTCATCAAAGTCGTCCTCCACGCCCATATCATACAGGATTCTCCCCCCCTCCCCAGGCCCCCCATCATCCCTCTGCGCATCGAAATACGGCAACACCACACCATCCCTATCCCTCCTCTGCCTCTCCGTCAGCCCCAAGTTGAACGTGGTATCCATCTCGTCCTCGTCCGCCTGGCCGCCGACCGTCGCCGTCTGCGCCCTCCCATACAGCGGATGATCCTCCAATAAAATCGCCGACTCCCTCGTCGTCGTCGTGCCCGACGACTCCTCCGCAGTAGGCACGAAATACCACTCCCTCACCCCCCTCCCCGACTTCCGCCTGTACTCCATCTCCACCACGACGCCCCTCCCCAGCGCCCTCGCCTTCTCCACCGCATGCGTCGCCGCAGCATCGTCACCGCGATGATAATGCCCGAGACCAACACCCCACCCGTTCCGCCCCCTCCCCGCCACCACCCCCTCCACCTCCTCCCCCAACCCGAACACGGGCGCCGCGACGCTGCGGTCCTGGGCCCGCTTGACGGCGAGCACGTGCGGCAGGGCGTGCAGGGCGAGGAGGGTGGTGGCGATGTAGCGCAGCAGCGTCAGGGGGTGGGGGGCGTACGGATCGGTGGTGGTGGTGGCAGCAGTAGGCAGGGGGATGTCGACGTGGTAGGTGGCGAGGAGGGAGGTGCTGGGGGAGAGGAGGGAAGAGAGGAATTGGGGGAGGGTGAGGGAGGTGGTTGGGTGGGCGGTGAGCGGGTGGAGCGTGTCGAGGATGAGGAGGGTTTCTGGCGGCCGGGGATGGTTAGCGGGTGGACTGTGTGGGGGAGGGACACAGGGAAAGGGCGTTTGCGTACTTTGGCGCGGGGTGGACGCGGCGGCGTGGGCGGCGAGGTCGGTTTGCAGCGCGGTTGGGTCCTTGCGTGCGGCTGCGATGAAGATGTCGGCGCCCTTTGGTTTTTTGAGCGTCTCGAAGGAGACGAAGACGACGCGGGTTTTTGCGGCCTTTTTGGGGTGGTTGTTTCGGTTAGCAGTGATGACTAGGGTGGAGTGGAGGTAGGGAATATACGTTTGCGCGGCGGATGAACTCTCGCACCAGGCCCTTGCCGGACTGCTCGAGCGAATCGAGGATCAGTGTGAATGGAGACGCATTTTCGCGGCAGTTGAGGAGCTTGGAGATGAGGAGGAGGTTGTGCGCGCGGCGGTGTTGGAGCTGCTTTGCGGCCGACATGGCGCTTGAAATCGGCGAGGCTGTTTACAGGTGGACGTTCAGACTTGGCGATGGCGATGATGGGTTTGGGCGCGGCCCGGGCGAAGGTCGGTGCAATTTTTTGGTGTTGAGGGATCTGAAGCGTCGCCGGGTAAGCTCGATGATGTCACCGCTGAGGGCTGCACTCTCACAAGTCGGACTTTGACTTCACCAGTGCTGATTTTGATTCCTGAGAATATATTCTCGCAAGATGTTAAGCTAGTCTGACATGTCATCTTCCTTCCATTTCCCATGGAAATCGCCATTGTGCTCCGCCATCGTTGCCGTGAACCATCCATTAAACGCCCGTGACAATGCCAGCACTAACGCTTATGCCCCATCGCTACCCTGCTGTCTCGCCCAGTATATCTCGCGAATCTCCCACGGGGAGCCGATGTCTTGGTTCTTGCGGAAACATCTGATTTCCTTCCATGCGTTCACCCCGCGCCAACTGTCGATACGGCCGTCCGTCTCGATCACCTTGTCAGCAAGCGGCTGCAGTCCGTCCAGCGGCTCCGTCTCGACATCTTCCCCCGCCGTTTCTGAGCTGAATTTGCGCTGCCCATCCGGCAAGCGGAACGCGATGCGGTTATCTTGGGTGATAGAGGTGATCTGCCGCAAAGTAAGCAACAGCGAGATACCGATGGAAAACACGCCAGACTTACCGTCGCCTCCTTCTCGATCGTGACCGCGTTCTTGCCCCTGCCGAACGACCGTGTGTAGACCCAGACGTCTCCCACCCTCCAGCAGCCGGCCGCAATCAGCTCCTCGAGCTTCACCTTGCTGCTCTCGCCCGCGATGACGTCGTAGCTCAGCTTCTGCTTCTGGCCCCAGAATGCCTCGACCTCCTTCTCCTTCCACTCGTCAAACTCGCCACGGGCGCGTCTCTCCATGGCCACGAGGCCGTCGTGCTGCCAGTCCGGCTCGAGACGGCCTTCGCTCAGGTCGAATTGGAACATTGAGATATCGGCGCGGAAGGAATCATTGCATGACAGCATCTGCTGCGGTATGTTCGGAAGCGAGGCCGTAGGGTCGGCGGGGTCGGGGGCCAGAGCAGGCACGTTGGGAAGGAGGGAGATGATTATGGATTGCTGTGCCGGACTGAGTGAGGTCCAGGCGCGAGGATCTTTGAGAATGGCCTGCAATGCGTTAGAAAATTGAAGTGGAGACTGGGACACGAGAAGGCTTACTGAGACGTCGGCTTTGGCCAGCTTCGACTTCGGGTCCTGCAGCAGGTAATCGGGCTTCCAGATGCGACTGTTTCCGCCGCGAGAGGTGAGAGGCATTTTGCCACCTGACTGAGGAGGCGTGGGGGCAATCGCGAAATCGGCGTCGCTGTCTTCCTCCTGGTAGGTCTTGCGAGTTGAGCGCCGACCAGACCGGCGTGGCGCTTCTTCTGTCGTGGCAGGTGCACTCTCCTCGCGGCTGCCCTTTTCCGAGACGGTGTTATCGCCCGTGCCAGCCATGGGCGTATCGGTATCTTGTGCAGAATCATCCTCGCCTTGCTGCTGCGAAGCTTTTGCAGCTGACGACGAAGGTGCTGGCCCGTCATTCCTTTGCGTCGGCGCGCCTCGTTTGCGAGACCGACGCGAAGTGGCTGGGCCGGGACTAGTAGCAGTTTCCACATCCAAGTCGGCCATGACTGTGTCATTGTCCTGGGGCACTTCTGCGGCATTACTGTGAGGGGTGTTGGCATCCTTCTTGTAGCGTGAGCTCTTGGTTGGCGTGGCCGTCGGTGTCTTCACCCGCTTCTTTGAGATGTTCGCTCCCTCTCCTTTAGCCTTGCCCGTGTTTGAGGGAGATTGTCTAGGGTTTGAGGAAGACGGATCAGAGTCTCTTCTCGAAGCCTCAATCGCGGCCATTGTCTCGGCTTCTGAGAAACCATCCTTATCAGCGGCGCCCATCTCCGCCAACTCTTGCTTTCCGCGTTCAGCTTGGCCGGTTGGCCCAGGTTGCGCTTTCTCACTTGGGTCCATTGTAGCCCAAGGTAAAAATGCTGGAGTTGGTCGCGTCACGTGGTTTGAGCACTGGAAGGAGGGTCTGCAGGGGAGCACGGGAGGCTTGAGGGAGGCGTGTGCAAGCGGCCTTTCGAAATGCAGAGTCAGGCTGAATTAGCAGGCTCCAGCTCTCACGAAGACAATGATTGCGGAAGCTCCAGCTCCCGGTCCGTGGAGCTTCAGCGCAGTGGCTGCAGATGAGTGGCAGTGGTGAGTCTGATTGGCGCCCAGAGGCAGCAAACGGTGCCGGGTTCAAAATTGCATGGGTCGGAGTGCGTGGTTGCGCGGACAGTGGTTCAGGATGCAGCGGTTCGGCGACGCGACGTGGAAGACGCGCCAAGCTTGGTTGTCGACGCGCTGCGCTGCGCGAGCTCTACATCCGCCGCTGGCGCCTTGTGGTCGGTCTGCCGGCTATGTGGCGTCACTCACCCAGTCTTGGGATTGAAGTAGACCCTGAGACTAGGCGCATCAATTATCATTGGACAAACGGCGAGGTGCAGGCAGCAGACGGCGCAGCTGTGACGTTGCTCCATGGAGAGCGATCCGAGCGTCACGCTGTCCTCTCCCGACCCAAGACCTCTAACCCATTGCGCCTCCGTCGGTCCCCACCACCAAGCACCCTCTTGTCTCTCGTCCGCCCGGCTGTCGAAGCGCTTGTAGAGCGCCCCAAGCTCCAACATGATCCGCTCCACACAAATAGCGCGCCTGGACGGTACGCTGCTCCCCGAAGGACACATGTCCAACACCAAGCTCTCCCGCCGATCGCCCAGAGATACGCCCCTCCTTGCGATCCCGCATGCTGACCCAACCCAGGCCTGATTCTGGCCGCCTCCGTCGACGATGAACAGGTACCACCTCCTCTCCCCGCGACCCTCCGCGCCCCTCGCTGATCCCCCTTCGCCTCCGCAGTCGGAGTCCGCGCTCGTCGAGATCAAGGGCAAGGTCAAGCAGGTTCTCCGCCGCGTGAATCGCAACTCGGAGCCCCAGGCCAGCATCGAAGGCGGCGAATTCACCATCCAGTACGCGCGCCGCATGCCCGCCCGTCCAACCTCCAAACTGACCCCTCCCCCGCAGCTACCTTCTTGACGACGCCCTCATCTTCCTCTGCATCTGCGACCGCTCGTATCCGCGCAAGCTCGCCTTCACCTTCCTCTCGGACATCAAGCAGGAATTCACCACCACGTATCCCTCGCAACAGTACCTCGCCGCCACCTGCCGCCCCTACGCCTTCGTCGAGTTCGACACCTTCATCCAGCGCACAAAGAAGACGTACCAGGACAGCCGGGCGACGCAGAACTTGGACAAGCTGAACGACGAGCTGAAGGATGTCACCAAGGTCATGACGAAGAACATTGAGGATCTGCTCTACAGAGGCGACAGCCTCGAGCGCATGGGAGACATGAGCAGCCGGCTCCGCGAGGACAGCCGGAAGTACCGCAAGGCGGCTGTCAGGATCAATTGGGAGCTGTTGCTGCGCCAGGTAAGACATCTTGATAGGCTGTTGTACCTGGGCCGAGCTAACATGGCGATAGTACGGTCCCATCGGCGGGCTCGCGTTCATCATGATTGTTTTCATTTGGTGGCGCTTCTTCTGAGAGAATGCATAGCAAAGGCGTCGGTACGGCTTTTTCCCTTTTCCCTTCGATTACCCATGTGTTCATAATTTCCGTCTCCCTGAACAAGGGAGCACTTTTGAATTCCAGATCGATTCATGGCAAGAAGCTGGTTTCTTCGTCCGCTTGCACTGGAGCATTTGATGAGCCCGCATTCGGAAATCCGAGTCCTTCTGCCCAGTTGGACATCAATCATCCCAATCATGGCTCGGCTTTGCTACTCTAACATGGTGGTAGACCTACTCTGCTGATCCTCCAGTCTTATTTCCTTTCAGTCGCAGCAACGCTTCCCATTCGGCATTCTCGGGCCACAGTGCAGCTTTCCAGTTGCATCGGTCTTCCTCTCTTGCTCCAGGCCCCATGCCACTCCTGCTTTATTATCTTACACTTCCTGGTCCCTCTCATTTCCGATTTGTACAGCTTCGTGCTTGAAAGTGATCTGATCATCCCACTTCTGCGCTGGCAAGGTCCTTTTTCGACAGCTCTCTGCCCTCGTTCTTCGAGTTACAAGTAGTCTCATCCATCTCAAACCTCACCTGCAACAGGTCGCTTAGCTCAGTTGGTTAGAGCGTGGTGCTAATATTGGCAGTCCTCACAGAGGACTAAGAGTTAACGCCAAGGTCGCGAGTTCGACCCTCGTAGTGACCATCCTGTTTCTTTTTCTGTCCATGCGCACAGCGGCATCAGCGTACCAGGCCTCGTGCGATCTTTTTTGGATTCGATGAAGCGTGTGTTGATGGCTGGCATGTCTCGTGTTGGTGCAACGGTACCAGGCATGGCGGCTGGTCGTCGGCAATGGAGAATTGATAGTCCTAATTTGTCTTCGCTCTTTGCCAGGGCAGACGCGACACAGCTGTTACGCTCGTCTTTTCGTTTTGAGTGGAAACATTACGTCGTCTCAAGTGACACCGAGCTGAAAATTATCCAACTTGCGATCGAATTGCGTGTTCGTGATGTTGGCCAATGACAAAGGGGAACAATTCCTATTCCTTCGTGCTAGTGATACAGCTATAAACAGAGTCGACTTCTACATGTCTCTTGTGGCGTTCTGACGTTCTGCAATGCTGCCATCTTAATTGCGTTTGATGAAAAGTTCCTTGTTTCCTGGATCTTGCTCGTCGTTTTCTCATTTCCACGTCAAATTCTCTCAAGTCCCGGACAAAAGATGGCTATGATCGTTTTGATAGCCCTGTCTGCTTTCTCCATTTCATCGGCTCTACCTATCATCGAAGTCATTGCGGCTACGGGTGGTGGTAGACTTTTTCCTAGACTCCGTTCGTATTTAGTAGTTGTATGATTTCACATCATGCCTGTTTTCCTCTGTTCGTTTTGCGCGTACACACTCGTCCCACGTTCCGGGTAACCGCTTGTAAGGAACTGTCCTAGGTTCTCCTCTTTGTTGGCGCGTTCATTCGCGCCAGCGATGATACATGGGCTGATGCCGCCAGTTCTCTCAACGACCGGCGCCAGGCGTAGAACACAACCCTCACAAATCAACTCACGATCTCGCTAGTACCCAATGGGTGTGTTGTTCTGCATCCTCGAGCCCTTCCCATCGCTCAGTTAAGCATGATAAGGTATTACTTGCAGACTTTCACTACCTCGTTCACATCCTCCACGCTTCTCGTCACAGCATATATCACTCGACACCAAGAGCCAAAATTAAAAAACGTAAGTGATGATTCATTCTATCTACCACAAAACACCCAAACTCTCCTCCTCAGGCCTGGACAGTCCTGAAGAAGGTGTCCTCCCCAGCGTAGCGGTCGAAGCTGGGGTTTTTGATGTCCCGTTGGCCTGGGTTCTTAAAAATGCACCATCCAAAGCGTAGCTCGTGAGAGCGAGCCCTCGACCATATCCATAACTATCTTCTCATCTCCAAGCACGGCGCAGCGCAAAGGGCACCCAGAGAGGAGCAGGGGGTATCCAGCGATGCATGCACGATCGAAACTGAAAGCTTCGTGAGCATGCCCATCAAGTAGCGCGGCTTCTCGCCAGGCCAGCGAACGTCGTGGCGTAAGTCCTCGCAACAGTTGTCAGAGCCAGCTCCAAGAAGGACATCCGATGGTCTTGGAGGTCATTGATTTGGATGTAAGCCGTCTTGACTGCGGGCAAGACTGTGAGAAACAGCGCGAGATAGGCGTCGGGTTGATTCTTGCCAAGCTCCGCAAGCAAACATCTTCCGCGCGGCATCCACAGTCTCGCTCAGCACCTTTGAAGTTGCGTGCATGAAGGTGCCCTTCTCAGCGCCCCTGTCGACCAAGTCAGGCTTTGTCAGGACACCCAAAGTCCTCTGACCATCCTAGTCGACATCCTCGGCTATCTCGAGGATCAGTTGCGTCGCGACATCCACATTCGCCGGGACAACAGTGAGCATAACGCTGCGGGGGTTCTTCATGTAGTCAGAGACCATAGCCTTGACAAAGTCCTTATCTTCCTTCGTAGTAACATCTTTAGTGACACGCCAAGGATGTTACTACGAAGGAAGATAAGGACTTTGTCGCGACATCCACACCCTGATTCTGTTCTCAAAGTCCATGATGGACCCGAGATTCTAAGCAAGTGTTTACCACTACTGACATGCAGCCCAGGTTTTTTTTTTTTTTTTTTTGACCGTTTTTTCTGAAATCTGCCTTGATTCTGTTCTCAAAGTCCATGATGCATTTGGCGTGCACCTGCAGTCTTGGAGCCCATCCGGGAAAGCTCCATCTCCCTAATCTTGACGCGCGCGCGCGCGCGCGTAGCTCGTCGCGCACGCGAGATGAGGCTCGAGGGGGCGATGAAGAGGGAAAGGAACGAGACCGGCACGGAGCAAAGCTCGTCCCCCGAAAGTGTGAGCGAGGCGGCGTTGGCGTTGGCGCCGCCGGCGGGACTGCCTGCACCGTCAAGGGCGGGGACCGGGAAGGTGAACTCGTGGGGGGTGTTGACCTCGTCGGAGCTGCCGTTGTTGTTGTTGTTGACCGTGCTGTTGGCGTTGGCGGCGTTGGCACCAGCGGGACTGCCCGCGGGCGGAGCATCAGGCTCGCGTCCAGGAGCATGCTTTCTCTGTCGACGTAGGACGCCATGAGGCAAAGCAGCAGGAGGAGGAGGGCCATCGCGAATCGCTTGGAAGGTCGGGCTCTCGTTGTCGTCGGTCTCTCGTTGTCGTCGGTCAAACTGTCCCTGCTCAATGTTGGCGAGGTGCTGAGTGAGCAACCTCCGGCGCGGCGCTTGTGCGCGATGGCTGGATCGATCGGGGTGGAGTCCCTTGCCGAATGTGTCCATCAGGCTCTTCGTGGATCTCTTGACCGCCACGCGGAACTTCCTGAGCTTTCCCGAGCGTGCATGTCAACGATGGCGACGTTGGCGCCGCTGTTGACAAGCGCAATATGGGCCATGACAAGGCCCAGGACTTCCCGGTTTCCACCATTGCGGCTGGCCGGGAAGATGAAGTTGATGGGAGGCAGCAGGGCCTCGTTTCGGTTTCCACTACCGCGGTTGGGCACGTGCAGCGGCAGTGGCGGTTGGGTGGTGAAGGGTTGGCGGGTGCAGAGAATGCGAGTGCCGCCGGTCACAATGGCGGTGCGGCCCTCCATGGAGAAGCGCGGGTTGCCTTCCTACCGGCGTTGGTGTTGATGGTGAAAGAGAGGGAATACCGTTGGGACGGCTCCCACGATCTTGTGTGTTTTTGATGAAAGATCTTCTCTTCGGCTCCGAACGTACGCGCTATGCCTGGATCGAGGATGCGGATTCTGATGTCACTGATGGACTTCGCGCTGACAGAAGGGGGATCTTCGAATGCACCGTGAACCCAAGTGATGTCGCCACGCTTGTAGCTCTTCACAATCTTGTCCGCAAATGCTTGGTTGACATGCTCATAGTAGATCCACGAATGGTCCTCATAGGCCTTGCTCTTAGGGAGGTTGGGAATCTGATAATGAAAGACGGGCCAGAAGATGGTCTTGCAGTAATGGGCGTAGTGGCCGTCCAAATCGTTATCGTCCACCCATACGGCAAGAGCGTCGTACTCCGACTCGAGCTTTTCATGAAGCTCATCCTTACTCCAGTAATTGATCACGTCGTCTCGCGTATCAGCGACCCTTCCAAGGTCCATGCAGATCATCTGGAGTGTCGGGAATGACACGAATCCAAGCTGCCCTCGAGGATCTCACAGGCACCCAAGGCAACTGGCGTGTACAGAGTCTGCATTTCCCAGTACAAGTGGGCCTGGATGCTGTTCTTGAGAACTTCCAAAGCTCTGCAGGCAGTCTCAGAGGTTGTCATCGAAGAACTGCTGTAAGGCGGCGTCGGCAGCTGGTGTGTAAGCGGCACGAAGCAAAGCTCGTCCCCGGAAGTGTGAGCGAGGTGGGCGGAGCATCGGGCCGGGATGCTGTTCTTGAGGCGCTTGGCGACTTCGACCAAGTCCTTGATCAACTCTTTGACCTTGTCGTCTTGCGTATCCGCGACCCTTCTGAAGTCCATGCAGATCAGTTGGAGGTCCGGGAATGAGTCGCGCCCGGCATCTGCAATGGAAGCAAGAGGCTCCAGGTCCTTGGACGTGCAAGACGACAAGCGGAGCCTCTGAAGGCCTGACGGTAGGGTCCTGGAGAAGAGCGAACGATCCTCGATCCGTGGAGGACATCCGAGAAGCAAGGCTTCCGGAATGTCGTTAACAAAGCTACCGCGAAGGGTTGGCCTGCGAAGGTGTGGGTGCGGTCGGCAAGAGCGTGCATAGCCTTTACAAGACGGTGAGGCCAGTCCTCTACGTCAAGGGCGTAATGGTGGCTCAGAGGTGGCAGCCACTTAGGCTTTTCTCAGCGGCGGCGGCCTCCGCATGCGGACGCGTGGGTTGCCGAGCAGCGTGGGTTGCTCGGCGAGAATGCGTTGACGAAGCTGCTCGGCGGCGGCGACGTCTGCAGCGGCCTGTTCTTCGGCGGCCTTGCGCTGCATCTTATGTCGGGGAGACGTGGGGAACAGCTCCGGAGTGCATGGTGACGGGGGGCGGTTGTGCGCGTAGAAGTCCTCTTCCTCGGCGTTGCCGCCGAAACAAACGACAGCCAGCAAGACTGTCTTATAACCAAAAAAACCAAAGGACAAGCTCTGGGGCAGGGTCAAGACAACGATCAGCGAAAAGAATGGTGTGTCTCTTCGAGGGCAGCCTTGTCGAGGTTGTTCTTGTGCGGCTTGTTGAAGATGTGCGTCGCGGCGCTACCCTTGCTCCAGTCAAGCGGCTCGATCAAGATGCTCTTGTCGATTGGCACAGCGTGCACGTGGGCCGACCCGCAAACGGCGGTGATGTACAGGAAGCCATCTTCATCCTTGTGCTCTTCGTAGATGCTCGACATGAGCGCCGCCGTCGGAGGAAGCACCCCATCAACGAAGATGAGGCCGGGGCCAGGAGAAAGAATCTGGCGAGCGTACGCTTGAAATGCCAGCCAGCGGGGTCCTGCGTGGGACGCGAGGACGTCAGGTTCTCTTTGTAAGGGTATGGATTGCACGCTCTCGTCGGTACGAGCGAACTGGCCCTCGTGCTCGTCGGACTCGCCTAAGCGGCCGACAAAAAGGATGAGCAACGGGAAGGGAAAAGTATGCGGCCGACAAGAAGGATGGCTCGACCACAAAGAGGAGGTTGATGAAACGTTGAAAGCCTTGCGGATCTTGTCAAGCGGTTTGTCCTGACTCATGTTTGCCAGGGCTTTGCAGCCATGAGCCAGTTTCCAACTCCTAATCGCGCCTTTGTGTGCCGTGTATTGATCGTTGCGGCTCAGGCGGACAAAGCGGGATAGGCACCGCCACTGGCGGATATATTGTGCACAAAGGACGAGGATCACCGAAGACGTCGTAGGTGTTGAAGGCAAAGGAGTCGACATCCTAGGATGGAGTGTCAGCGGCGGTCAACGAGTTGAAAAGGGGTCGGTTCACTTACGAATGACTCGTTGGATCATGCAGTTGTAGTCGCCACGCAAATGAGGTGCAGAGGCAAGACGACTCGTCAGCGCAGAAGGCCTAAGAATGTGAGGTGGAGGCGAAGATCTAGCCGTTGTAAGATCTTCGAAAGTTCGAACGCTCCTGTGTGAGGGAAAGCCATTGTGAAGAGCTTAGCCGCTCAAGCTCGCTGGAAGATCTAGTCGAGTCACGAGTGGCCAGCGCTGGTTCCTCCAGCGGTGCTGTGACCCGGTTGTGGTGGAAGATCAGTGAGCTTTGGCGACAACGTTCTAGCGCACTTGGATATGTCAGTGACGATCTAAGCCTTCAAGACTTGACTCAGGTCAAGCCGAGCGCGAAGGAGGCTTACCGGTCTCTCTGAAGCTGAGTAAAGCGTATATATGACTGGGTGTGACCTTCAGCAGCAAGAAGGTGAGCTTTGCCGCCTTTGGAGGCCGGCGCGAGCTGCAAGAATCGCGCATGCGCTGGCGTCGCAAGCTTCCACACGTGGAATATGCATGAGCAGACGGACGCGCAAGCAGAAACGTCAGGAGGAGGGGTGTGGAGGATGCAAATGAGTGTTGGATGAAGGGTGTTGCGCAGAGTGGAAGAAGGTGGTGAGGTTTCGAGGAGGTGGTGGAGAAAATCTAGCGCAGGTGACAGGACTTTGCGCAGAAAACAATAACCCCCGGCCTTGGCGCGACAACCTACGTCACGCGCCGGCACACAAATGAGGCACCAACTCTGCTCTGGCGGAGGCGGTTGGCCAATCGGAGTCACCTTCGCCCGCCGCGGGCAATGCTCACCTTTGCTGATTAAGTCGGACTACTACACCTCTGACCTCCTGCACTGAGGACTCCCGCTACGAGCGCCGTCGTCGAAACTGCCACAACAGTGATACCGGTCGCGGTAATGACTGCAGTCGCGATGGTGAGCGATATCGCAAGCATCACCGCCACAAGCATCGCCGGAGACATCAATCATCATGACTCGCGGCTGAGTGGAAGCAGATCCCTGTGGCCGCAAGACCACGGCAGCCTAGTTAGACAATCTACCATTGCGTCGCTAATGACAGCTCCCTTTTCCCGTCAATTTCCCATCATGCGTGCCTTTATGACACAGAGATCACGGTCACTTGGACGAACATCCCACCACCATACACCGTCCTCAGCAACCGGGCAACAACAGCATTGGTCATTTTTTGAACGATCTTGACGGCGCCGTGGTTCCAGGATACAAGCTGGGCCAGTCCTAGGCGCTGGACCAAGGCTATGAAGTCTAGCACCATCAACCAGAGGGATTCTGCCAGAGGCTCATGGCTAGGAATGAGAATATTGCGGATGGTCAGATCAACCCAGGGGATGCTGCAAACTAACTAAGCACCGCGGATAAGGACCCGGACGAGACCTGATCGTCGATTCGTAATGAAGGCGCCTCCAACGCCGCACTCCACAACGCCAGAAAACGTCATGTTCGGTTCTAGCGCTTCTGTGGAATCCTTCCCGTACGAAGTCAGACGCCACCTCGGCACGATATGCTCCCCTCGCTGGCCTACCTGTTTGCGCACGCAGACCTGGTCCTTAGGATACGCACGACTGCAGTGATCATCCCAGATGCACGAAGAAGGACTCCATGTTGAGGACCCCAAAAGGCCAAAAAGCCTGGACACCCCCCTCAAGGAAAAGGGTTTTGTGAAGTAAAAGACTTCTACCTACAGTCTCGACCGGTCACTCTGCTCGCCCTGCCCACCGAGCCCAGCCAAGCACAACTCCCACCGCAAGGGACAGCCTCTAACCCAAGTTCTAGCCCATGTCATATCAGCTCTGCTTTGAGCACCAACACCACCAACCCCGCATCCTCCAATTGACCTCCCTCCAGTCTCGTAAGCCCCCTCGAGAGCGGCTGATAGCTGAGAGCAGCGAGGCATGCAGCTAACTGTACTGCCTCTGTCGTTCCTCTTCTGACTTGTGATTGACGATATCCGTGGCGACGGTGGCGGCGGCTCGGGCGACGTCCCACTCGCGCCCGGTGCGGCGTGCTTGCAGTTTGCTGAAGGCGGCGGAGGAGGAGGTTCTGCGGCAGGATGTTTGAAGAGAAGCTTTATCGGCGTGGACGAGGGGAACGGTGATGGCCTTTTCAGCAAGTGTCAGTGGGAGGGTTCTTGACTTGGAGGGCAGAGGGCAAGATCATACGGTGGTGGTGTCTGTAACGGCCCCGGGGAGTATGGCTGGGCTTTGCGGCGGGTGCGGTGGAGGCAGTCGAGGGAGGAGGGGTCGTGGTGTCTGTGGCGGGTCGGAGCTGGTTCTACGCAGAGGCGCGGCGCTGGCGGTGGTGGCGGCGACGGTGTGGCGTGGAGGAGGATTGGCGCAGGGTTTGGAGCGCTTGGGGGCTCGGATTCGTGTAAGCGACCGGCTCACTGGTTTCTCCATGGGCAAAATGGCAAAAAGTCAAGTTTACACTTGAGTTAGCTGGGAGATATTATCACCTTGTTCATTTAATTGGCTCACTGTGAGGCGTCAATTGCGCTTCGCGCATGGGGAATAGCAGAAATGGCTAATATCTGAGCCCTTGCGATTAGCACCATGACCATCACTGGGTGTCAAGGGCACAGCTGGAGAGAACGAGGCTGGATATGCAAGCAAAGCGCTGTCTGCAACTCACTGGACAGCAAGCTTGCGTGTGCGGATCCAAAAGCAACAGCTCACCACACAGGGAGCCGAGTCGCGTAGAAACGCGTCTTCCGATGCCCTGGGGCGCAATGGAATCCCGCAGAAGCTGGCTGGCTGGCGCGTTGCCATGCCAGCAACCGATATGGTGCAGCAGGTGCCAGGGTCCGTTGCTTGGCGGCCGACGCCTACTTGAACCTCGCCCGTCAACTCTTGACCTAACCTTTTCCTCATGGGTCTCTCTTTAATCAAAACTTCTTGACGTAGTCAAGGAGCCGGACCCCACGGTTTTCTTTCTAACGCACATGCTTCATCTGAGCTGCTTGCGAGAACAGCAGAACCAAGATCAATGTGGACAAGACTTCGATCGATGTGTTCGGCGCTCTTCCCATGGCACCAACCAGGTTGAAATGGTCCTACAAAGCCATGAGCTTGCTCAACGTTTTAGCATGTTCTAGGAGAAGACGGTCTTCGCGTGTGCGCGAAAAGCCTTGCTCAGCTGCCCGCGCTCCTATCAGAAAACCAAGATCAACCATGGACGATGCTTCGATCGACGTGTTCGATGCTCCATCATCAGCTTCAACCAGGTTGAAAAAGTCCTACATTCTTCATCCGTAGCCTCGAGTTAAATTCGATCCCCTTCGATGCTATCTTTCTGACTTGCTTGCCACGTGAAGACCTTCCTTTGCCTTCGGATCCTCAGCGTGATTCAGTGTGCGGAAATACTGCTAGCAGCTGCCACTGACTTGCTTCTGCTAGCCTGTGACGAAAGAGCGCGGTCTCGTTCGCCTGACGGTGCGCGCGGCAAGCGTACACAGATCCGTGGGTGCGACAGTGCGACACCATCGCCGCCAGCGGCGGGCGGCCGCGCACGACAGCTCCGCGTTCAGAAGTTTCCGACGACCAAGCGCCAGACTGCGGGTCGGAGCCGCGAGGAGAATCACAGGCACCGTCTCTGACAGGTGCCGCGGATATGCGAGTGTCCTGGTTCTCACGCTCAGCGACAGTCAACTGCGAAGGTGCGCTCATCGCAAGCGGCAAGCCTGACTCATAGCCTGCGCCGAGATCAACGCTGACCTACGTACGCGGCGGGGCCCAGCGCCAGTCGCGCTGCAATGTCTATCAGGTTTCCAGTGGTGAGCAATCCAGCGGTCCGTTGCTGCAATCGCCTCCTCGCTACCTGCGCTCCCGGCGCCTTCTGGCCCACTCCCGCTTTGCCCGCGAATTTCCCCACCGCCGTCGCTCAAGCGTCGGCACGGCACGACTTCAGACACTCTTGAACTTCACTTTGGTAGTGCCAGCAAACAATTCCAAGCTCCGGGCTGCGCGTCTGCTCCACACAAGCCCCATCCGCCGCGACGGCGCAATAGAGAGACGGGAGGGACGAAGCTAGCACCCAGGCGCGGACTCGGCTGCAGATATCCGCAAGATCGTATCAAGCGTGCTGTAGTAAGTACCAATAACCTGTCCCTGCACAAGATCTCGACTGACGGCTGTGTATCAGCATCATCCCGCCTCTGTTCGCTTCATACCACCCCGTCGTCTACGCCGTTGCCTACAATTTACCCGTGTCAGCATCAGGGAGCCGTCCAGAAACGCCTTGAACAGGATACTCCACATCTTCAAGTCTCACACTATCGCCTGCTCAGCTTGCTGCTAGGCTGGAGGCTTCGAATCTCAATCCTCTAGAACCTTGACCACTCGCCGAGTATCACACAATGCTGGAGCAGGGGCTCTATATCCAGGGCTACTTCACCATCGAGGCCCGCTTGAGTCTCTCCACTGACTCGTGCGCCATGCTTCCAGTCTGAAATCATACGGAAGGAACTGCCAGTACGATGCTAACGACTATCCGCGGTCTTGCGTATGCAAGCCTTAGGCAGTTCTTCCAGACTCTGCGTTGCTGTCGAAGACATCACAAGCGATGCCATTGGTGCAGGGAGTGGGCGGATCCAGCTCATAGGCCACATTTACTGGCGGTGAAGGTGCAGCTTTGGTGGTACACTGGTCTACGCCATATCGTCTGCGGAAGTTCAGTCAAGGACAGGATCAAAGCGAGCGATCAATTACTAAGATAGGCTAGCCAATACGGCTAATGAGGGCTTGATGCGCAGCGAGATAAAAGTGCCAGGAATGACTGAGCAGGCGCACGTTGCGCTGGACAGGAGCAGGTCCTACCTCATCTGGCTGTGCTTGCGTCATGTGTGGTAGCCGGGCGGCGCCCACCATCTACGCAGCTCACCCAACTCATCGCCGAACGCTCAAGACAACAACAACAACGCCCACTCCACTCCAGCTTCAGCCGACAAAACTGCTCAGGAAGCCACTGCCTAGCGCGCTGGCGCTGGGAAGTTGTTGCTCATCCTCGAGGCCGCACCAGATGAGCAGCGCGCTTCGAGCGCGCTCCCCCTTCAGCACCGAGCTTCTGCCTCCTGAGCACAGGAGCTGAAGTGACAACAGCAGTACAGGTATGAGCTTCTCACTCCCGCATGATTGACGCAGACGCTGATAGCTCTTACTCACAAGAGTACAGAAGAAACCTTCCAGGCCGTCGCCTTTTGAAGATCTCCTTCACCTCACCGTCAAATTGCGCAGTCAAGAGATACCTCCTGCTTCCGCCGTTGGCGGTGCGCTTTCATAATCCTCGGATGCCTTTCGCCAGGCTTCCATGCAGCCATATTTGTGTCGTAAGAGACAGGCGGACACTCTTCCCTCCCACCGCGCCGCTTTTCGCCTGAAGGCAAGATCTCAGGTAAGTTGCCCGGAAACGGCCACTGGAGACTCTAGATCGAGAAGGCTCATGACTCATGCAGGATGCTCCCCGCTTGCTGGACGATAGCGAGCCATTCTGCACCCCGAACGAGCCGACCGAACTCGCGAAAAAGACCTTGAACCAGCGCCGCCCGCCTGTTTTCTCAACACATTAGAGGGCTACCATTCAAGACGACGGCGAGCGCTTCCTCCCTGGAGCACAATGGGCTACCTGAACTACATACAATCTTCGACTTGGGGCGCCGGAGGCCCAAGGAGCTTTTCGGCGCGCTCGAGCAGCCGGTCGAGCTCGTCGTGAAGAACATGAGCCGGTGTCGCACCTTTGTGTCTGCTGGCGCTTCCGCCAGGACGCAACCGATGACATATTATTCGTGGAATTGACCGACGTGGGATGGACGGCAGCAATCAATGCTCGAAAAGAGCAACTGGAGCGAGCAAAGGTCCACAGGGAACTACAATCCCTTCGTGCTAGACGCCACGGGTGAACTGGACGAGGACGAGCGCCAGCTCATCCGCGAGAGGATCACGTCGGCCGCGACCACCCCTCGCACTCCTCACTTCAGCCCACGCGAGTACAACCACGGCTTCGGCTCCGGGGGTGGCAACATCCAAGCCAGCCCATCCTCACCTCGCGGCTACGATGACGACCTCTACGGCCGAAGCCGCCTGTGGCGGTGTCTACTACATTGGCGAACAAGTTGAACGGGCTCCAATGCCTCCGCCAAACAGCCCTGCGGGCTGGGAGGCTGTCCCACCCTCAGGTACCAAAGCCAACAGAATGGGCATCCATCCCTGGCAGAAGCGCGCGATCATCGCATGACTGCAGCCCAAGTCCACTAGTGGACACCAGTGGATCGCGGACAACGTCGAGAATTACAACGTCAACAACAACACAGCTCATCATGACAGCTAACTGGTCTCTTAGCGGCGATCGATGGTCCCGTGGATATCGCCACGTCCCGGCAGAATTCAGCCTCGCCGCGGAACCAGACATCAACTCGCGGCGCTGCCCTCCAGGAGCCTCCTGGTGAGTCTTCTCTTCGGTGAAGAGACCTTGGCAATGCCACGACCTCCCTTTCGAGGTTCAGAACGAGCGGACTGGAGGCAACGATGCTGGCAACCCTGGAGCAGGGGGCGCCAATGTGTTTGAGGCCGCCCGCAAACCGATGTCTTCCTCATACCCTTCTCCATTGTCAACTCGTCTTCGTTTAACAACGTCAAGGCCAAGGTAAGCTTCGCCCCCTTCCATCCTGAGCTGTACCCGCGGTTGATACTCATGCTTCTCGAACAGTGGAGATCGAGCACCACGAGCGCATCATTCTCGTCGGCACGAAGCTCGATCTTAGAGATGACGAGGCCACCCGAAAGAGCGTCAGGCAGAAGGTGGCTCCCAGAGCACGCTCCGCATCCTAGCTGGGGCGGGCTCTCCGCCAATCTCAAATCTCCATGAGATCGCATACCTTTCGCACCCCCCAAAGATGGGTGACGACTTGGCTGAGGTATGTTGTCCAGACATTCACCGGGAAGACTCCCGCGCCGTCTGATCAGAATTGATTTGCTAACTCGACCCCAGCTTCCTCGAGTCGAAGACGACGAACACATTGACGTGATCGTGTCGGACAGCGAAATCTCGATCAAAATAAGACTGTCCTCCTGGCCAGCGCGAAGCAGCAGCCGTGCGAGGCGGGACCATCCGCCTGCCACAGAAGACCACCGTAATGCCGTACATGGGGACAAGCCCCGATCACCTGCGCGAGCTGAGGCAGGAGATTATCAGTATGTCACAACACGACGCGCGCGCCCTTTCTATCTTAGCGCCAGCTAACAATAGCCACTCAAGATTTCGCCTTCAGGCTCTGGCCCGACGCAACATTCATTCGCATCCGTCATCATTCCCTCAACAACGAACGCTGGTGCTCTCTCGCTGTTGCGTTCGACGGCCACGCCCGCCAAAACTTCGTGTGGTCGGCGCCTTCGGTCCATCTCTCACACCGGTACGGCCTGAACGCCTATGAACAGCTCTTCATTGGCTTGGGAGAGGCTGTCCTGAGGGCTAGAGACGGATGGGAGCACGACTACGATGGCGGTGATGAGCAGCAGCGCTGGTTGCTGCCGGATAAGCCGCCTGTCGCCGACTTCGACGTGCGCCGAGTGGATGCACTCAGAGGACGATCGGACAACAGATCGCTCGCCAACCCCGGATACGGGGCCCTGTATATCGGTGGAGAGCGGTGATGAGCAGCAACCCAGGATGGACCGCGCGGCACGTCTACGCCCGCCTCGACATCCATTTTGCGCCACCATTGCCTTTGCCAGTACCGCTACCCGCATCCTCGCGAACACCGTTACCCATCATCCTCTCTATCTGCGCTTCAAGGTCGGCCATGCGAACAACAAGTGAAGCGCCGATGCTGGCGCCACTGCGCTGGTCCCGCTCCCGGCCCGTCGTCGAACACTGCCGCTCGCTGCCGTACGCCGTTCTTCCGACTGGATCCACACCCCCTTGGTCCATGTACAATGGAGCCACCCTGGCCATGCAGAAGAAGCTCCTTCGAAGGGGAAGGGTGGACATGCAAATAGTTTGCACCTTGATTGCCTTCACAATATCCGAGCCATTGAAGAGGTTGGAGCCTCCCAAATGGCCTTCATACTCACAGTTCCGTCAGGGCCACGTCCCAACCGTGGCTTACCTCAAGCAGCTCATCTGCCCTTCCTTTCGCCTTATGTCGGCGATCATCGGTCTGAATATGATACTCTTTTGTCGGCCAAATCGCGGAGAAAGCTGGATTTGCAGCAGCAAGCTTATGAGGAGAAGGCAGAGGAATACTGCAACGCCTTCGCCAACTTTCTACTCAAGCAGTGGCCTTTTGCAGAGCCAACTCTTGACCGGGACTTTCATCGCACCCCCCCATCCGAAGAGCGGACCAGGGCTCTCTGCCGAGCAAGCACTTTGAGGATCTCGTTAACTTCATTTGAACAACATCTTCTTACCAACTCGCACTACAACAACGCCTACCCGTCTACTCGATGCCTGTCGCCCTCTTCAAGAGTCAGCGACGATCGACGACTACTATGACTGGGATAATCTCCGCCGCGTGCTTCTCGCTACCAAGACCCTCGACTCCAACAACAAAATCGAAAAGGTCGCTTTGATCCAAGAACTTCGTGGCCTCGGCCGGCCAGGGATCTGGGAGCTGGAGGAGGGGCTCAATGTTCATGGACGCGTGGAGTGATCGGGGGATATTTCGTTGACCTTATTATGACAACGTGCGGCGCTTCGCTACGAGGTCCATCGTGGACCGCTCATCAGGCAGACAGGCAGGCAGGAAGTCATCGTCACGATACCGGTGTGTTGTGTCTGCGGTGAAGAGAGAGGAGGATGGTGTGGCCAGGATGGCGTGGCATGGAAGCGTAGATAGAAGAGTGAAGCCAGCCTTGACCGTTGCATTCTCTCCCTCCCTCCCTCCCTCCCTCCCTCCCCGTACGATGACATGCCGTTGTGACCGACCGACGCTATATCCGTCGAAAAAGCAAGCGGGCCTGAGAGCCGCATGCAGTGTGCGAGATCAAAAGGCTTTTCGCGGAAAAGCGCCGCGACTCTCGGGGCCCGCGCTGTAAAACTCGAGACACGACACACGGCCCAAGGCCAAGAGCCGCTCGAGGACAGGCTTGGGAAAGTAACTTCTTCTTCCCGCAGTTCGCGGGGCTGGTGGACAGAAAAAGGGAGACACACACACACACGCACTACAAGTTGTCGGACGCACTGGGCGCGGGCGCGCGCGCACTTACGTAGCAGCCGTTGTTACCTAAGGCGTGACGCGCGTCGATCCGTAGAGGCGTGGGCGGGTGGACACACAGATGATCGCCCGGCGGCGGCGGCATCGTCCACCGTTCTTGTTTGGAGTTGAGTTCCGATGATAGAGAACAGGTGGGAAGAGGGGGGAGCTCTGATGGCGTAGGTGATTGAGCGCGCGGGAGGCGGTATCACTGCGTCGCCAGCGTCAGGGCCCCGGGCGATGACAAGAGGTGCAGCGGTGGCGGCGGCGGCAGCGGTGATGCCTGCTGCCTGACGTTTTTGTTTCGTGGCTTTGAGGTCAAGACGCCAGCACCTTGAGCGCATTCGCTCCGTGCGCTACGAGGCTCGTGGTTGCCAGACTTCATGTGGTCATGTCATCGTGTTGGAATCTGAGGTGTTTGGTGAGGAGGTGTTGTATTGGCATGAGGAGCGGAGGGGAGGCGACCCGGGGCCTGCTTATATACCCTGCTCCTCGCTGACTAAGCTATTCTATTTATATTGCAACACATCGCCTTGCCGGGCTTATCGAAGCGTTCAGCAGACACTTGAGGCCGAAGGACAGAGCCTGCGGTGGATTCACGCGTCACGACTTTCACTCGAGTGCGCACAGTTTGCGGTTCAAAACAGGAATCATGAATTGTATCGACTGCCTTTTCTGATTTATTTTGCACCTGTCCATCCTTTTCGTTTGCTCCTCGCCTCCTATGCTTGATTATTTCCTCCACCTTCTCAGAAGCTCTGTAGCGTAGATGGCATGACTGCATGTGGCGAAAGCCAGAAAATCTTGAGAGTGGCGACGACCTGGTTGCCCAGCATCTTTGAGGCTGCGTGCATGAAGGTGCCCTCCGGCTGCTCAGGAACACGCACCCTTTGCCCATGACATTGTTCCAATTGCGAAGTTGTTCGTCCTTCATAAAGACTTGGCCAAGTCATTGCTGTTCCTGACCGTGGTCTTCAATCAAAGCTAAGCTCTCAACTAAGAGGGCAGGTGGACCGGTTTGATTGAACACCACGGCCAGGGACTGCAAAGACTTAGCAAAGTCTTTATGAAGGACGAACAACTTCACAATTGGAACAATGTCGTGATACCAGATGGTGAGTTTGAAGTAGTTTCTTGTAGGGCAGTGCCTGCGCAATGTACCGGAACCGCTTGGAGATAAAGCATTGCTTCTTGTGTTCCTCTTTGTCACCGGTTTCCTCAAGGATGAGTTCGAGCACCTCGGTCGGAAGCTTGCAGATGGGGGGTTCGGGTTCGGGCGCCATGACGACGACGGGCGAAGTGGAGGTAGCCATAAGGATGGTTAACGGTGTTCCCGGGTAGTGGTACTGGCTGCATCAAGAAAGTCAGCATCAGGCTCAGAACACAGGGCTCATAATGTCTGGGTGAGGTGGCCTTACCTTGCGCCAGAAGGTGCTGGCGGATGTTGAGTGCGGCAGGGGCTGCCAGCCCCAGTGGGTGCGAGCGGGCCGGCAGCCCCGCCAGTGCCATTTCCATCTGCCGAGGTGGCTCATGGCCCCGGCATCAAGGGCCAGGGTCAAGCCTGGTGTGGCTGGCTGCCGCTTGGGCAGCAGCCCAAACTGCAAAGTTGTGTCAGTTTCAGTGGGCCCAAGAGCACCAGTGCTGAGAAGGGATGACTCACATCTAGGCCTTGTGTGAATGACCACCATTTGAGGTGGGTGGCCCTGGTGTTGTGGCCGAGCCCGGTTTCAGTAGAGCTGATTTTGGCGTGCTCTGGAGTTGTGTCGAAACCGGGCCCGGCCAGAGCGCTTGCTCGCGAGGAAACAGAGAGCGCCACTGAGATATGTGTCAGCGCATCTCTCGATGCGATGGTCGGCTTCAGCGAAAGTTCACTCACCAATGGGCGTAGAGAGGCGCGCGCCGCCCACAGTGATGGTGGGCCTCGGGGATCTACAAGAGGGTGTTAGTTGTAGATCTTCCGAAGCAGGAAGCTCAAGCAGATCAAGGGAGACGACGGTACTTACCCACTGTGAGCGGCGCGCACCTTTGCGTTTTTTCTGCCGAAGGGCAGAACACCGGACTTCATGCGTCAGTGAGCGCGCATCAAGACAAGGTGATGAGGGAGTGACTTACAGGTTCGGTAGAGCAGGGCCTTGCCCTGGTAGGCAAAGGCCTCGCCTTGGAGGTCAAGGCGCAGCCTCGGAGGCTTGTGTGGGGTCCAAGTTGTGGGGAGTGGTTGTTGAGGAGGAGAGGAAGGAAAGAGAGGGTGAGGGCGGGCGAGGCGGTTTAAGTATCGGAACCCGCGCACGGGCACCCATGCGGGCAGCTGGCAGCGGATCCAGAGCCCCCGCCCCGTGCCTCAGCACTGCTATGTTTGAAGATGCCACCTGGTCACGTGGTGGAACCATGTGCGCTGACCGTAACGGTCACGGGCGTGGGAGCCTTCGACGGCCCGGGCGCCATCAATAGTGCTGTAGCGCTGCAGCCCCTGCCGCAAGGGTAAAACCCGTCCGGCCTGCTGACAAGCTCTCCCCCGGGCTCACACGAGGCGCGCGGTATTGCACGAGAGGAGATTGGCGGCGATGACTACGCTCTTCTCGTTCAACGCCGCCGGCCCGTATGCCGCTAGGAATCCGTCTCGACGACTTGCGGCTAGGCTACAAGGCGAGCTGGGGAGCTTGCCTGACCGCGCAAAGATGTCCGGCTCAGACAACAAGACATTCGCTCGCTGCGATATTGGCTGAGTTTGCCGCCGGCCGCTCGACTGTGTGCGCCTTTGCCAGGGCTGTCATGTTCCATCTTCTCAGTCGAGTGACACAATTCTCTCAAGCGCTTTTTACAGCCGCCGGCTTCATTTCTGCACCATAATTTTGAGAACATTGGGGAATCAGTCAGGCTCAATCTCAGAATCTACCTCCGCTTGGCACTGGTGGGATTCATGGGACACCGTGCGCTTCAAACGGGGACTGAAGGAACAGTGAATCAGACACGTGCACTAGGAAACTCAGTGGAGCAGCGCTGATCATGCGAGACTTTGTCATTCTGTTCTTGCTTTGTTCTCAATGACTGTCCTGATGACATACTTTGATAAAAAATGAAAATGAAAAAAATAATACCAAACAAGCCACCAACACCAAGAGCTTGTCCGGAATGCGCTCTGCGCCTCCATAAAAGGCAGAGTACTGCCCACTGCCTTTGCCCGTCATAAGCACCGCCCACCTTTCCACCCTTCCATGTGTGCCAAGAATGTATCCATCTCCAATGTGGGACGGGGCGTGGAAGGCGCCGGCCGGTTCTCATCATCCATCCTGGGCGGCGTCATGTCGCGGAATTGTGGCTGGTGGATCGGGCGGCGAGCTCGGCCCGATGATGGGAGTATTTGAAGCTTGCTTGCCGTAGATGCCCCTGTGAAGGAACCGATTGTGCTGCTCGTGTTGCGAGCCGGAGGCGGGGTGCTGAGCACGTACGGGGTTCCCGGATGGGCCATTGCGTTGGTACCTGGTGTGGAGGGTGGAAGGCTGGGTGAGGAGAATGATCAACAAGGAACATCGGGGGGCACGGAACAAGGGGAGGTAGGACAGGACTCACAAGGGCCGAGCCCCTCAGGCTTGCCTTTTCGGCGGGAGCGAATGCGATCTCATGGAGATTTCAGGAGGAATGGCATATTCCCTGGCCATGTTGGCGTTGTTCTTCCTGTGGGCCTTGTCAGCTGAATTCAGAAACGATACTCAAAGGAAGAGAGCACCCACCCTGCCCCAGGCAGGCAGAGGCTGTATCATGTTCGCGTATCACGCCAGGGGAGACGAGGACGAGGAGGCCATGGGGCCGCCTTTTGCAACAGTCAGCTTGAGTCTCATCAACGGCAGTGGGTGACTGCTTACCCGACGATGCCGGGGAGCCCATGCCACCCACAATCGCGGGCGTGGGGAAGGGGGCTCCCTCCTGTGAAGGAAATGTCAGCAATGACCTGCAAAGGATGGGAGGGATGGAGTCAGAACATACAGCTGCCGAGGCATCGTCGGGCGGGGCGACAGCGCAAAAGAGGCGACTCAGGAGCAGACCGAAGGGCAAGGCGTGCAGTGGAGAGTTGATGAAGGAGAGAGGAGAGGGGTGATGCGGGTGACGCGCGCTTTAAACGTTGAGAGCTGTGGGAGGGCAGCGCCTTCTCGGCTGGGTACGGGCAGGAAGGCGACGGTCTGGCTTGCGTCATGGCAGGTAGCAGCAGCCGCGCTGGCCAATCGACTCTGCGGCGGACGTCAGCGAGTGGAAGGCTGACGACATGGTGGGTCCACCTGTCTGGATAGCGAAGGTGCGCTTGCGGCCAGCCCGAGCTGCGGAAGGGCGCTCGTTCATGATGGCAAGCATTGTCCGGTCATGACTGCCGCAGGTAACTAGTGACTGAGCAGGTGCAATGGCGATGCATGCGCTATCTGCGGCTTCTGAAGGAGGGGGCTCAATGGTTGTGACACGCTCCAGGCTACAAGCTATCCCCGAGCTATCCGAAACTGCGAGTTCTACCATTTACTTCAAAAGAATGCCAAAACAGCGCAGCTTTGGAGAAAAAGAAAGATTCAATGTTACTATAGAGCCATCGTACCCACGCCAGCGCCGATCAGGTACTTGAATTGTTGAAAAGTGACTGCGAAGGATCATTTCTGCAATTGCTGCTGGCGGTTTGCGGAGATCGCGTCAGAATCCTTCCGCTGAAGGTGCATGAAGGTTCTCTTCCTCCATCCAGAATCCTGCGCTCCCATATGTTCGGGTGTCTCCCACTGCCCCTTGCCAGCTGTCAGGTGTGCGTAGTCCGCTCGATTGGAAGCGTTGTATCATCCGGGGGGCAGGTTGCATCATTACTGTTGCACGCTCCACTTTCATGTCCGTACAGAGCTTCGCCAAGATGTCTTCAGCGAAGAGAGAGACTTCGTAGTTCCCGACGTCCGTGTCTTCATTGATGTGGGTGAAATCGCTGGTTGCTTAGGCGACAACATTGGAGACATGCACTATGCTGTGAGGGAGAGAGCCGTCCCTTCTTCATATTTAACATTTCAGTGCTATCTGCTCATATCTCTGTTCACGGATTCTGGCCATACGACTTGTGGTCAGTATCACTGCAGTCCACATACAAGGATCTCAAACGCCAGTATATGCTGTCCCAACGTAGTCGTCCTCGCTGTCTGGGAGTAGATGCCTGAACACGTGGCGGGGTGTAGGAAACAAGCCCGCCGCGGCTCGACTGGTTCCATTGGCATTTGAGGGCCTGTGGAAAGGTCGTGTAATCTGAGCACAGCTCAGCTGGGAGCGCCTGGGAGGATCTGTATGAGAGTGGAGAAGGAGACACTGCGGAGGAGGCGGTTAGTTAAGCGGACTGTGCTGGTAAACAGGTTCTCGGGTAAATGCATTACCTTGTCACACTCCCGATAGCCCCAGCGTTTAGTGGTCATCTGTAGTCATTTTGGCTCTCTGCAATTTTGTCTCTGGTAACGGTTTCGGCGCCGAGAAGAGTGGCACAGCTCTCCTTGCAAGTGCCATACGACCCTCTACCCACCACACAGAGTATCATTGAGGCCGGCCGGAAGGAGTTCTGCTAACGAGGGAAGCTATGCCGTGGTACAGATGTTCTAGCCGTGTGGAGGTCCAGCGGAAGACGCGGCGTACCGAGAGGTCAGCTGGAGGGCGTAAGAAACGAATGCTCGAAAGAGGGCGCGAAGCTGTTACACATGGGTGTGCATAGGGTGCGTTGTTAGCAAGCTGAGCGTACTCAAAAGAATAGGGATAGTGTCAGAGGAAAAAACTGTAGCGGAGTGCTCATGCGACCGCAAGTTAGCCCGCACCTGAGCGAGCCATGAGAGGCAATGCTGTGCACGAAGGAAACACGCGGAAGAGGCTCTGAGAAGCGAAGCGGCGGGTCGGCCGTATAAGAGTGGCGTCCATATCTCTTTGGCGAGCTGCCAGCGTTCATGGAGGAGGGAAACGGAGTAGGACGAGGAGGGCAAAGCGCTGGGCCTGCAGGCGGCAGCCTACGCCTTAGGGCACCCCGCCCTGCGGAACCCCCACAATGGCGCAGCAGATATCCGCCAGCGATTCGTTAGTGGGCCGCCAGTTCATGTCTGACAGAAAGCTTGATTCATCCCCCTTACAACCATGCCAAACAGCGTCGAAACCCCGAGCAATTGCTTCAATATGGCTACCCTCCAGCGGGGTGCAGTCCGCATTCACTGACACAAGTTCAATGTACAGGAAGCAAACAGACATGCTTGCTCTCGCGAGTATCGTGAGCCTTACGCTCGGCACTTCGACCAATGACTGGCAACAAGCACAAATTCATTTCTCCTCGTTCAGTATCCAAGTCCATTATGTGGCCTCCTCAATCCTCATGCACTGTAGTCCACCAGCCTTCAAACACCCCTCTGGTCAAGCTTGCCCCAGGTGATTGCGATTTTATCCATAACCATTCCACCTCGTCCCCGGAATTTCCATATGTCCTGGTCGCCACGTAATGACAATCAGAAAACTCGTTGTGCGAGTTGCCGTTGAACTTTAGCTTGTCAAGAATCCATATCTTCGATCCTGCTGCGCCATTGTGTTCACCATCACAGCGGCGCTGTTATCTCGCCTGGAGTGGCCAAAGGCCTCGTCTCTCTAGGATTGTACCAGGTGGCGTGCCGACGGCAATCGCCAGGGAAACGGATACAGCTTCTGACTTCCGGGCCTGTAGAGTACATCAACAAGGCATACTGCTGAGGGAGCAGAAAAAAAAAAACGCATCGATCCGCCTTACTGTGGCTGCAGGACAAAGACCATTGATCGGCCCCTCCCAGCTCTCAGCCCTTGCACGGCGGTACTGACCTGCAGAAGCTACGAACTCCCGTGATGAAGCTGGCTGTCACTCCTTGAAGTGGGCGGGAGAGGCGTGCCGGCAGAGCAGTACTCTGGGGGGG